>JAPKLX010000479.1:0-89414 GCA_026898415.1 Leonotis leonurus
ACGTCAAGTAAACTGAAAAGTTAGTATTTGGTGTATTCCCCCCCCCCCCCATACACCAAACCTTGCTCTTTCGGGACCAACACATCTACATAGATCTGTACTAGGAGGATATTTTCTTTGACTTTGATAATGAATAAAGTCTTGTCAACTGATCCTCTTCTGAATCCAGAATCTAGTAGAAATGTTGATAATGTCTCATACCAAGCTCTTGGGGCTTGTTTAAGACCATAGACTGCTTTTGCCAGTATGTATACTTTCTGGTTTGGATCTGCTTCTTCAAATCTAGGTGGCTGTTCCACATATACTTCTTCTTCAAGGATACCATTTAGGAAAGCACTTTTGACATCCATCTGGTATACCTTGAACCGTTTGTGTGCTGCATATGCTAAGAACAGCCTAATTGCTTCTAATCTGGCTACGGGTGCAAATGTTCAATCAAAATCAATGCCTTCTTGTTGATTATAGTCTTTAGCTACTAATCTGGCTTTGTTTCTTACTACTTCACCATCCTCATCCCGTTTATTTTTGAACACCCATTTTACACCTATGACTCCTTGGTGTTTGGGTCTATCCACGAGATATCAGACCTCATTCCTTTTGAACTCATTGAGTTCTTCTTGCATTGATGTTATCCAATCTGCATCTTGTAGTGCTTCATGAGCATCAGATGGTTCAATGCGAGAGAGATAACAGCTTAATAATGCACTTTCTCCATGCATCCTTCTGGTTTTCACACGATCTGATGGGTTCCCAACAATCTGTTCTGGTGGATGATCTTGTATCCATCTCCTTCTCCTGGTCATCTCTTCATCTGATATCTGAGGTTCAGGATGATTTGTTGGTTCCTCAAATTCAGGGTCTGATGTAGAAGATGATTGGAATGGATTCTCATTAGAATTTTCTTCTGGATTTAGATTTTCAGATTGATTATCTTCTGCAATGACTGTTTCATTGCTTGGTGATCTGTTTTCATCCAGATCATGTAGTGTTGTTCCCCCTTGCTGTATGACTTCTTCAGCAATAGGTGGAATGTTAACCTCTTCATCATCACTTTTTGAATTCCAGATAAGGATATCTTCAAGTAATAGTTCATTCATCCTTCTTGTTGTCATCTGGTTTTCTGTCTGTTTTTCATCTAGTGACCTGTACTCAACAATAGACTCATCAAAAACAACATGAGGTGTTACCTCCACAATATGAGAGTTCTTATTGTAGACTCGATATGCTTTACTAGCATCAGAATATCCTAAAAATATTCCAGGGTCAGTTTTGCTATCAAAAGTCTTCAATTGAGATTTCCCATTATTGTGTATGTAACACAAACAACCAAAAGTTCGAAAGTAAGAAATCTTAGGCTTTCTGTTATTCTAGATCTCATATGGTGTATTTCCATGTTTGAGTGTGATGGATGATCTGTTTTGAGTATAGCAGGCTGTATAAATAGCTTCTGCCCAGAACTTCTTTGGTAGATTGGTTGCATTAAGCATTGTGCGAGATGCTTCTTTTAGAGATCTGTTTCTCCTTTCAACAACTCCATTCTGTTGAGGAGTTCGAGCAGCAGATGTTTGATGAGTGATCCCCATCTTGTTGCAGTATGCTTCAATCTTTTGGTTGAGAAATTTTGTTCCTCGATCTGTTCTGATAGAAGTTATACTTAACTCCTTCTGTTTGGTGATCTTATGTAGAAAATCAGGGAGTCTGTCTAGAGTCTCTTTCTTCTTTAGCAAAAAGATGACCCAAGTGAATCTTGAGTAATCATCTACGATTACTAAGGTGTATTTTCTCCCATTTATGCTTAGAGGTTTGATTGGACCAAACAAATCTAAATGGAGAAACTCCAGTATTCTTGAGGTTGAGTGAGCTATTTTGCTTGTAAATGATGATCTGGTCTGCTTTCCAGCTTTACAGGCTTCACATATATAATCTTTATCATATATTTGATCTGGTAGACCTTCCACTAGTTTTTCTTTTGCTATCTTGTTGATTGACTTGAAGTTTAGATAGCTCAATCTCTTGTGCCATAACCAGCTTGTTTCTGATACTGTCTTAGTAACTAAACAAGTCTCGATCTGGTTTGTCCACTGGACAATATATAACCTGTCCTGCAGTTTACCGGTAAGGAGTATCTCATCTCCTTCCTTGTTCTTCACAAGACAATTGTTAGTATCAAAAATGATCTGATTACCGTTAGCACAGAATTGACTTACAGAAAACAGGTTGTGGCTAAGACCCTCTACATACGAAACATTAGCGATAGTGGTCTTGCCAACTTTTATGTTTCCATATCCTCTGGTGTACCCTTTTGAGTTCCATCCAAAGGTAACTTGTGGTCCTGGCTTCTCTATGTAATCTGATAGTAGGTTCTTATCACATGTCATGTGTTTTGAACAGCCACTATCTATGATCCAGATTGCTCCTTTTGCTATCTTGCTTCTTCTCGCACTTTTCTGATCCTGCAATTAATTACACTTAGCTACCCTTCAACGTTCGGGTGCTTGATTATTAGCAAATGTTTCCTTTCGAATCCAGAACATTTTTGGGTTAGGAACAGAAATATAACAGGTAATGATATTTCCTTCATCATCAATTTTAGATAAGGAGTGAATTTCAGATGGATGGAATCTATCTATTCCATCGTTCTTATGACCCTTCTTGATAGGTCGTGTCCTGTTGACATTCTTTGTTGGTTTGCCATTTTTATTTGGCAGTGTCCTGTTGACATTATTTTTATGAGTGCGATCTGTTTCTGTGTAACAGGCTGGTTGATTCTTAGTTTGATAGTACTGCCTGTTCCCAGTCTCTTTCATGATCATCTTTTGGGGGTGGCCTTTCTTGTTTTTCAAGTTTTTCACTTGATCTGATATTTGTTTCCTTTCTGGTACAAAGTTTTTGGTGCTAGAAGACTTTTCTGAGTGGCCTGGATATCCTAATCCAGATGTGCCTTGTTGTTGCAGGTTGATTAGCAACTTGGCACGTTCATCACTATTGTAAATCATTTCTTTCCCTTTCTTGATCTTCTCTTCAGCAACATTGTTCCTATTGATGAGATCTTTAACTTTTGAATTTAAAGAATGAATCTCACTATTCTTTCCTTTGATCTGTTCTTCCAGATCAGCTATTTGTGCAACAAACTGAGTGTTGGCTGTGCTCAGAATCTCTTCTGATATCTTCAATCTGTCATTTTCTTCTACAACTTCTCTAAGCAATCTCTTGATGCTCGAATAGCTTTTGAACATTTCATTTACTTCTTCCCAAGAGTAATCAGTTTGATCTTCATTATCCTGTTCCAGATTGATATCATTTGAGGAATTTGAATAGTATGAATTTACCTCGACTTCATCCAAACCGCTGTCTAGTCCCACATAGCATTCATCCCATCCTTCTTCATTATTAGCAAAGAAGGCTTCATCATTTTCTGATGTGCTATCTGAGAAATGACTCGTGCTGCTTGATTCTTGTTCAGCTAACATGGCTTTTCGTTCATGTTTGAGTTTTCGATCTCTCTTTGCTCTCAATTCTTCTCTTTGGCTTTTGGATAGATCAGGACAATCTGTTTTGAAGTGACCTGTTCTGCCACAACCAAAGCAGGTATAATCTGTAGAGTTAGACGTTTTAAAGATTTTACCAGTCTTCTGTTTTGATTCTTCCTTGCTATCAGATCGATCATTGTCACGCTTCTTGTAGAATTTATTTTTGTTGTCTTTATAGAAGCGTCTGTATTTCTTCGATTTGATCTCCATTTTGTCCATACGTTTGGCTATCATTGCAAACTCTTTTAATAGTTTGTCATAGCCTTTCTCTTCATTTGGCAGTGAAGGTTCAGAAGGTTCATCTGGGTTGCTCTTTGCTTTAAAGGCTACTTCTTTGTCCTTCTTAGAACTGCTTTCTACCTTTTTGGACAGATGATCTGGTCCTCGTATTCTTTGAATGTCACATTCATGACCTTCAAGGTGATCAAATAATTCTTCTGTAGACAGATCATTGAAATCAGCGCGGAGAGGTTGCATTGCAGCATAGATCTCCCAGTTAGGTGGTAGTGCTCTGAGTACTTTCATATTCTTCTCCCTTTGAGTATATTTGTTCTTATTGAACGCAGATATCTCAAGGAGAATTCCAGTGAATCTCATCTTCATTTGTTCTATTGTCTCGCCTAGTTTCATCTTGAATTCATCATATTTGTTGCAGGCTAGAGACAGCTTGTTCTCAATCATGACTTCAGATCCTAGACACAAGTCTCTTAGGGCTTCCCACATCTCTTTGGCAGTATCCAAATCTTGGATTTTGGCCAGATGTACCCCTTTGACCGTGCTAGATATAATCTGTTTAGTAAAGTCGTCCAGATTGGCTTCACGACGTTCTTCTGCTGTGTATTTTCTTGGATCTTTGGGAACTATCTGTGTAGTTACACCAGTTGCATTGGTTACTATCACTTCTTCAGTGATCTATAGTGGACCATCTTCGATAACTTTCCACATCAGATAGTGATGGGCTTTGAGTGCCATTTTGATTCTGAAGCTCCATTCTCTATTTCCTTGGATAGAGAATTCTTCACAAGCCCTGACAACAGATGATTCCATAGCAGATAGTATGCACGTGAATGAAAATAGGTTTTCCTAGATCTATACAAGTTGACCACGCAGGTATTAACCTTGTGAAACAAAACAATGGTCGTGTGAACTACTGCTCTGATACCACTTGTTGGTCCCGAAAGAGCAAGGTTTGGTGTATGGGGGGGGGGGGAATACACCAAATACAAACTTTCAGTTTACTTGTTAAATTATTAGAGAGTTCAAGCTATTTTCATTTAAGAAATTGCTCGGCAGATGACTAACTAGATTGATACTCAGATCAATACCAGATTAGTCTAGAAAGATTGCTCTCTAGTGAAAACACTTTGACAATAATAAGAGTGATCTTATTATTTTCAAAGTATTGTGCGTGCGGAAATATGGTGGATTAAATTAGTGCTCTTGTTTAGAAGACCTTAAGGAGTAATCAAGTTATATTAGCAGATGGATTGAGATGCAGATTATATGATAGTGCAGATGTTTAGAATAATAAACAACTGAAAGTAAAGTGCAGAAATACAAAGAACACAGTTGTTTAATGTGGTTCGGGAAATCCCTACGTCCATGATCTGGTCAAATCTAGACCAGATTATCCACTACTAGGATACTCTGCTTGTTTATACTCGTAGAGAATGAGTCACAAATATCAATCAATGCTAGAGAGATACTTATGCACGAAATAAGGGGCATGTCCCTTTACAACAGATTACCTCTACGTTACCACTAGAAAACTACTAGCTAGCAGGGTGATCTCCTTTCTCTCGATAAGACAGACTTGAATCGAGGTTGGGTTGGTTTGATGTAGTATCACAGTTTGAAGCTCTTTGTCTGGATCACAGCTTGCTTGAGAGTATGTAGACAGTATAGCTCGCGTGCGTGTTGTGTCTTTTTTTACTCCAGACCATGGCTCCAAATATATATAGGCATTGAATTTTGAAATTCTAGCCGTTTGTTGATTGACATGAGATTTAATTGTTTGATTGCCAATCAATGCTATCCATCATATCTGTTCTTGCCATGTAGAGAGCGTTGACTCAATCTTCAAGTTATGGAAAACAGATTGCTAACGGCTTCTTTCCTTCCTTGTGACAGCCGAAGGTTCTCTTTCCAATCCCTGTTGGATGGAGTTTAATTTTGACATGGCAAGATGGTATGATGTGTAGGATTATTTCATCTGGTGGTTTGATGACTCTATTGATCTGGTGCTACGCTGTAAGCAACGATCTGGTCAGTGATCTGGTCGCTGTCTGTTACAGCAGATCGATTCCTTCTTGGTATAAAATCATGGCCTTCATCCTATACTATTTATAGAAATGACTTCTATAGGAATAACTCCTTTACATGTTAAGTCATCTCCTAATTTGTTCTGTAACAGAATTTCACTTTAAATGTAGTGATCTGCTTTACACGTAGAACAGTTTAATCAAAAGGAACTGAGTGTGTTTCGAAGGATCATCATCAAAACCAAAAATACATTAGGGTTACCAACAATCTCCTTCATCTCATTCTCAGTATCCATGTTGTATGTAAGCAGTGAAGTGATGTTCATGTTTGATTCATCAATCTTTTTCTACAATGAAGATTTTTCTTTGGCCAGATTAGCTTTATAATTCTCTTGATCTTCCTTGATTATCCCAATCTCATTGAAGTATGAGTCAATCAGTGTCTTCATGGGATAGCGCAGTTCGCTTAGCTTCCTTTCTACAAAATTCTTCCCTTCATTCTCAAATTTTCTGAATTGCGCTCTTGTTTCTATATTTGCAGCTTTGATTACTTCTTCAGTAATTCCATATGTCTGCTCCTTAACACCTCTATGCACCATGTCCTTTTCTTTCTTGGCAAAATCAGAAATTATCTTGTACATTTCATTGACTTTAAGCTCCATGGTGGTCAGAGTCTGCTCAATTTGTGCCTTTCTTTCCTCAGCTGCTGATCTGTCATCATCCATTTTCTTACTTAGCTCTTCCAGCTTCAATCTGCAGACTCTCCTCAAATCTGAGTCCACCTAGTCCATATGAGATTTCAGATGATTGTTGAATTCTGTAAAGATGCGGGTGGCCTGGTCTTGGACTGTGGATAGAGTCCCATACATGACTTATCCACTTTGTTGGAAATTAGATCCTTTACTTGTTCGTTGGATAGGGATTGATGCTGGGTCATCAATATATCCTCCAGGTTGGTTGTCTCCACAAATTCTTCCATCGTTGTTGCGACAGCAGGGGTGTATATATCATCTGTTAGTTTACCACCCACCCTCTGTCCAGCTGGCTCTGGCTCCTCTCGTGGATAATCGACCACTGTAATCTGGATTTTGCTTGATTTGGCTGGTTCCCCCTCAGCCTGTGCAGGTGAGTCCACGATCTGTTCTGCAGCATCAGCTTGATGCTGATTTGGTTCTGATTCTGGTATTGCTGCACCCTGTTGGTGAGCTTCAGCTTCAGCAAGTTCTTCATCTTCATCCTCATCAATACATTTAAAAAATTCCAACATCCCTGCCTTTTCATATATCGATATGAGATCGATCTTGAGCTCTTTGGCCTCAAATTTTGCCATGGCCAGGATGTCTGGACGGTAAGTGTCCCTCAACTCAGCAATGGAGGAGGCAGTAAAGATGTTGAGAAGAGTGGCTTCTTCTGCCTTGAGGGCATCGATTGATCTCGTCTTCAGTATAGCGTCAAGGACATAAAATTCCTTGTCCTTGATGAGCAAAAGAAACTTAAAGCGTTTTGCTGCTTCGTAGCTCTCAGGAGTAAACTGGATTCCAAGGAATGTCTTAAGAATGGAGTGATCTACTTCAGCTTCTAGCAGCTTCACTACAATTTTTGCCTTCTTCTTCTCCATATCCTCATCAGAGGATTCTCCCTCAGCTTCTTCCTCTTCATCAATCTGCTCGAGGTGTTCAGCAGATGATGGACTAGTAGTGTGAGCAGGAGAGAAGTCCTTGACCCGACCAGAATCTCCTCGTCCTCAACCTCCTGTTGAGGGATAGATGGTTCAGCAATGGCAGGTTCTTGAACTTGGACTTCTTCCACAGGTTCAGCAAGTTTTCGTAATCTTCTTTTCTTTTGTTTAGGCTATTGAGCTGCTGTGGAGGCGTCAGTATCCACTGAGCTGGCTCTCCTGGTAACTCTCTTGGTGGGGGTCCTTTCAATTGGCTTTTCTTTGGTGACCTTGGACTTGGTAGATTTCTCAGCAAGAGCAGATGGTGGAACCCAGATCGGGTTGGAGCTTCCCTTCTCCATCAGTGCATTTGCAAAAATAGGGTCTGTCACCCTGGCTAGCAGATTGGCAGAAATTCCCATAGACATCTCAATTTGATGTTGGTCCTTGGGAAAGTGCAATCTGTCGTTGAATTCAACCATGGTATCCCACTTGTGTTGTTTGAAGAATGATTCCAGCATGTAGCTGATCTTGCTTGAGTGCCTCAGACTGCTCCTCCTCACCTCAATCCCAGGGCTTGCTCCTTTCACGAACGTGATCATCTTGGCCTCCTTTGCCAAGAGATCAAAGAGAATTCTGCTCCAGTTCACTGGCAGATTCAGCACAACCGCAGCAAGAATTTTAAATTTCTCTGGGGTGACTTGATCGTAGGAACCATTGTGGTTCATGAAAATTCTCTGGATGAATTCAAATACTATCTTGAATTCAGGTGCAAGCAGTGCCCTGTTGAACATCTTGTTCGTATAATGAATAGGCACTACCATCACCATCTCTATGGTCTCTTGTAGTTGCTCGTCCGTTAGATCTCCAAGGCTAAGACCTTCATCTTTCAGCTTGTAGACTTCATCTATTATGTTTAGCACGTTATATGTTGTGTTGTTAATGGTGCTACCCTTGCTGACTCGGATGGTAGCTTCATTCCCACCATTTTCTCCTTGCCATGAGAGATAGAAGGCAGCTACTTCTTTGGGCAAGAAATGGAGAGGATGTGTGGTAATGATATTGTGAAAACCTACATCAAAGTCAAAACAACATAGATGAGCACTATCCTTCCATCAATGAAGTATAAGTGCTCAGTAATACTTTAAGCAATACAAAGTATCAAGTTCATACAGCAATACAAGAAACAAAGAAGATATTGGAGCCATGTTGACAGATAGTGTAGCACCATTAGCAAACACAACAGATTGAAGATATTTAAGCAATACAAAGTATCAAGTTCATACAGCAATACAAAGTATCAAGTTCATACAGCAATACAAGAAACAGTTTAAAGGAAAACTCATAAATTTGAAACCTTTGCAGCGTTTAACAAGGTCGAAAGCCTTGTCCAGTTTGTGAAATCCGAAAGTGTCAAGAACAGCATAGAGATTTTGATGAATGTATTGATTCAGAAATTTCACTTGCTCAAGAAACAAAGAAGATATTGGAGCCATGTTGACAGATAGGTTTTTGAAGATTTGAGAGAGTTTGGAAGGGAGAAAAATTTGCTAAGTGTCGAAGATGAAGAATTTAGATGATAGTCGAACCGCCTTATCAAATATATATATAGATAAGTGATAAACAAGGTAATAAATTAATTGATATTCTTCCCTTTTTCAGCTTTTCCCGCGTTTCGGAGTTATAGACTTATGGTCTATTATCTTCTATGTTCTGCATTTGATACACGCGCTTGATCCTACGGTTGCAGTGTGGCGCGTGTTTGTTTTATTAGTCAATTTTCCTCCTTTTTCCTGGTTTGGTAAAAATCTCCTCGATCACGTTTCCCAAATGCTGTACTTAATCATCAAAAATAAAAGATTTGGTATATTATGTCAGGATTTAGATATATATGCTATGATTAAATTGATATAATCGCCGTATCTTGTTGACTTTCCCCCTTGACCAAGTAATGGAAAATATTAATAAAAGAACTAATTAATATCCACGTGGCTGCTAGTTATCTGGTCCAGATCGATCTCCTTATTAACGAACTGTTGTCAACATTATCGATCTGTTTATGCCACTTTCAAATTTGGACATCAATCTTGTGTGATGACCTTTCAATGATTCCCGGTTGGAATTTGATTGATCTGTTTGATCATTAACTTGTACTTTAGATGATCTGGTGTCAATTCCCAGTTCGAATTTTATGTGATCTTGTTTTTCATCATCTGTATTATATTAATCTGGTTCTTTCTTCCAGATTTAACAATCCTAATTTCCCACAAAGCATCTTAAATCTTTCTATTGGTAATGCTTTGATGAGAATATCTGCTCTCTGTATCTCAGTGTGTATTTCCTCGATCTGTACATGTTTTCTTTCAACACGATCCCTTATAAAATGATGTCTCACATCCACATGTTTGCATCTAGTATGCAAAACAGGATTCTGTGTGATTGCTATAGCATTTGAGCTGTCACAGAAAATAGGTATCTCTTTGATATCGATCTCATAGTCTTTGAGCTGTTGTCTTAACCAAAGTATCTGAGCACAACAGCTCCCTGCTGCCATATATTCAGCTTCTGTGGTTGATGTGACAATAGATGTCTGCTTCTTTGAGAACCAAGAGATCAGTTTATTTCCTAAAAACTGACATGTACCAGATGTTCATTTTTTGTCCAGCTTACATCCAGCATAATCTGAATCTGTGTATCCAGTTAGCTCAAAGTTGTCTTCACATGGATACCATAAATCTATATGGGTTGTTCCCTTAAGATATCTTAATATCTTCTTAGCTGCTTCCAAGTGAGACTCTTTGGGGTTTGCTTGATATCTTGCACATACACCTACTGTTGGTCCCGAAAGAGCTAGGTTTGGTGTATGGGGGGGGGGTACACCAAATACAAACTTTTCAGTTTACTTGACTAATCGATACCTTCCTGTTGACTGTATCCCTTTGTAATAAGTCTAGCTTTATTTCTGACTACTTCTCCGTTCTCATCTCGTTTATTCTTGAATACCCATTTGACACCTATCACTCCCTGATGTTTTGGTCTGTCTACCATATACCAGGCTTGGTTTCTCTTAAACTCATTAAGTTCTTCTTGCATAGCAATGACCCATTCTGCATCTTTGAGTGATTCATAAGTATCAGAGGGTTCAACACGTGAGAGGTAGCAACTAAGAAGTGCACTTTCTCCATGCATTCTTCTAGTTCTTACTCGATCACTTGGGTTCCCAATAATCTGTTCAGGAGGATGATTGTCATGTATCCATCTCCTTCTGCTGGACATCTCTTCATCTGATATCTCAGGTTCTGGTTCATTTGTTGGGTCCTCAAATTCTGGATGAGATGTTTGAAAAGGATTGTCAACTTCTGGTTCTTCGATTTCTTGATTGTTGTTCCAACCATTTGTATCTCTTGATTCTTCTGGTTGATCTTGATTTTGCTCATCATTGTCTCCTTCTTCTGGTTGATTATCTTCTGGTGGAGTTATTGATCTGTCAAGGTCCAGAATGATGTGTTCTGTTCCCCCTTGCTGTGAGCTTATTGCTTCAGCATTAGATGGAACATCAATATCATTATCTTCTGTTGCATTCCATATTAGAATATCTTCTAGTAGAATTCCTTCTGTTCTCTTATCCTTGTTTTGGCCTTGTATATGATCATCACCTAACTCTCTGTCAATGATAAAAGATTCATCAAAGACAATATGAGGTGTTACCTCCACAATATGAGTCTTCTTGTTGTAAACCCTATAAGCTTTACTAACATCAGAATATTCTAAGAATATTCTAGGGTCAGCTTTACTATCAAAGGTTTTCAAATGAGATTTCCCATTATTATGGATGTAACACAAACAACCAAAAGTGCGGAAGTAATGTATCCTGGGTTTTCTGTTGTTCCAGATTTCGTATGGTGTTTTCTCATATCTGATAGTGACTACAGCTCTATTCTGTGTATAACAGGCTGTAGAGATTGCTTCTGCCCAAAATTTCTTTGGTAATCTGGTTGCATTAAGCATTGTGCGAGATGCTTCTTTTAATGATCTGTTCCTTCTTTCAACGACTCCATTCTGTTGAGGTGTTCTAGCTGCAGATGTCTGATGTGAGATTCCCATCTGGCTGCAGTAGTCCTCAATCTTCTGATTTAGGAATTCTGTTCCACGATCAGTTCTGATAGTTGTAACAGAAACTTCCTTTTTCTTGGTGATTTTGTTGAGGAAGGTTGGTAGCTTTTCTAATGTCTCTTTCTTCTTATATAAGAAAATTACCCATGTGAATCTTGAATAATCATCAATAATGACCAGAGTGTATTTTCTACCATTTATACTTAATGGCTTAACTGGGCCAAATAAGTCTAAATGTAGTAACTCTAAGATTCTGGTGGAGGACTGAACAGATTTGTTAGAAAATGATGATTTGGTTTGTTTTCCAGCTTGACATGCTTCGCAGATGTGATTCTTGTCATACACTTGATCTGGTAGTCCTTCGACTAGTTTCTCTCGTGCAATCTTATTGATTGTCTTGAAGTTGAGATGACTTAGTCGTTTATGCCACAGCCAACTAGTTTTTGATATTGTCTTAGTGACCAGACATGTCTCAATCTGGTTGTCCCATTGCACAATATATAATCTATCCTGCAATTTTCCGGTAAGGAGTATCTCATCTCCTTCCTTGCTCTTCACAAAACAAATGTTAGCATCAAAGACAATCTGATTATCATTAGCACAGAACTGACTTATAGAGAACAGATTGTGACTAAGACCCTCAACATATGATATGTTTGTTATGGTGGTCTTGCCAACTCTTATATTTCCATATCCTCTAGTATATCCTTTAGAATTGCATGCAAAGGTGACCTGAGGTCCTAGTTTCTCTATGTAATCTGATAGTAGGTTCTTGTCACATGTCATGTGTTTTGAACAGCCACTGATCCTGAGATATCAGATGAAGAAATGACCAGGAGAAGGAGATGGATACAAGATCATCCACCAGAACAGATCGTTGGGAACCCATCAGATCGTGTAAAAACTAGAAGGATGCATGGAGAAAGTGCACTGTTAAGCTGTTATCTCTCGCGCATTGAACCATCTGATGCACATGAACCATTACAAGATGCAGACTGGATAACAGCAATGCAAGAAGAACTCAATGAGTTCAAAAGGAATGAAGTCTGGTGAAGTAGTCTGGATAACAGACCCAAACACCAAGGTGTGATTGGTGTAAAATGGGTGTTCAAAAATAAACGGGATAAGAATGGTGAAGTAGTCAGAAACAAAGCCAGATTAGTAGCTAAAGGCTATAATCAACAAGAAGGCATTGATTTTGATGAAACATTTGCACCCGTAGCCAGATTAGAAGCAATAAGGCTATTCCTAGCATATGCTGCACACAAGAGATTCGAAGTATACCAGATGAATGTCAAAAGTGCTTATCTAAATGGTATCCTTGAAGAAGAAGTTTATGTGGAACAGCCACCTGGATTTGAAGAAGCAGATCCAAACCAGAAAGTATACAAACTGACAAAAGCAGTCTATGGTCTTAAACAAGCTCTTAGAGCTTGGTATGAGACACTTTCTACATTCCTACTAGAATCTGGTTTTAGAAGGGGATCTATTGACAAGACCTTGTTTATCATCAAAGTCAAAGAAAACATCCTCCTAGTACAGATCTACGTAGATGATATCATATTTGGATCTCAATCCACCTATCTATGTGACAAATTTGCTGAACTTATGAAAAATAAGTTCCAAATGTCCATGATGGGAGAAATGAGTTTCTTTTTAGGACTGCAGGTCAAACAACTACCATATGGTATCTTTATTAATCAAACAAAATACATCAACGATCTGCTAACCAAATTTGGGTTGAAAGACAGTAATCCAGTGAAAATCCCAATGCAGATTAATGGGAAAATTGATCCTGATTCAGAAGGGAAACCAGCTAACATTACACAATACAGAGGAATCATAGGATCACTACTATACCTAACTGCCAGTCGACCTGACATCACATTTGCAGTAGGTGTATGTGCAAGATACCAAGCTAATCCTAAAGAGTCTCACATGGAAGAAGCTAAAAAGATATTAAGATATCTTAAGGGAACAGCCCACTTAGGATTATGGTACCCATATGAAGACAACTTTGAGCTAACTGGATACACAGACTCAGATTATGCTGGATGCAAGTTAGACAGAAAGTCTACTTCTGGTACATGTCAATTTTTAGGAAGCAAACTGGTCTCTTGGTTCTCAAAGAAACAGACATCTGTTGCCACATCAACCACAGAGGCAGAATATATGGCAGCTGGAAGTTGCTGTGCACAAATATTGTGGTTAAGACAACAGCTTAAAGATTATGAGATTGATGTCAAGGAAATACCAAGCTTCTATGATAGCTCAAGTGCTATAGCTATCACACAGAATCCTGTTTTGCATACTAGATGCAAACATGTGGACGTGAGACATCATTTTATAAGAGATCATGTTGAAAGAAAACATGTACAGATCGAGAAAATACACACAGAAGTGCAGAGAGCAGACATACTCACTAAAGCATTACCAGAAGAAAGATTCAAGATGCTTTGTGGAAAATTAGGACTATTAAATCTGGAAGATAGGACCAGATTGGCCTAATACAGATTGATAAAGTAAACAGATCAAGTCAATTCCAACAGGGAATTAAGACCATATCACCAAAAGACAAATTAATAAAGACCAGATTGACATAGACCAGATTATCAGAGAGCAGATCATGTAACATTCCAACTGGAAATTGACACCAGATCACTAAGTGCATATCAATGGTCAAACAGATTAATCAAATTCCAACCGGGAATTATTAAACAAAACATCATACAACATTGATGTTCAAAGTTGAGAATGGCATAAACAGATCGACGATATCAACATCAGTTCATTAAGAGAGAGATTTATATGTACCAGATCACTTGATGCCACGTGGATATTAAATTAATATTTCTTATTTATTATCCCATTACTTGGTTAAGGGGGAAAAGTCAACTATATACGGCGACTAATTATACCATATATCTAAATTCTGACATCAGATATCAAATCTTTTATTTTTGTGATGATTGATACTATGTTTGGGAACTGTGATTAAGAAGATATTTACCAAACCAAGAAAAAGGAGGCTTCTCGACAGTGCAAAACAAACACGCGCCACTCCTCAACCCCACGATCAAAAGCGCGTGCATCATACGATCAATAGAGGCTGTAATAGACTGTAAACCTAAAACATGGAAAGGCAGGAAAAGCTGAAAAAGGGAAGGATTTCTCAATATTTTATTACTTTCCTTATCCTCTCTTTCGTTTATATATTTTATATATTTGATAATTCATTTCGTCTATCACTTACACTTATATTTCTCGAAACACTTAGCAAAATTTCCTCGCTTCCAACTCTCCCTATCTTCAAAAATCACTCTGTCTTAGCAAATATGGCAACCAAATCATCTGTTTTTCTTGAACAAGCAAACTTTCTAAAACCCTACATTCATCAAGACCTTTTCGCAGTTCTTGATACCTTCGGGTTTCATAAACTGGACAAGGCATTTGACCTTGTTCGTCGTTGCAAAGGTTTATATTTATGTGTTGTTATTTATCTTTAACTGCTCTATATCATGTTCCTATAAAATCTCTCGAACCTGTATTGAAAACTGCCTTTATCCATCTGCATCTATATGTTTACTGGTACTATGATATAGAATGCTAGATTCTGTAAACTATTTTGGGCACTCATACTTCACTGATGGAAGGATAGTGCTCACATATGCTCCTTTGTTTTCCTTGTAGGATTTCACAACATCATCACTTCCCATCCAGTCCACTTCTTACCTAAAGAAGTAGCCACTTTCTACCTCTCGTGGCAGGGAGAGAAGGGTGGACAGGAAGCAACCATTAGGGTCAGTAAAGGAAATACCATCAGCAACACCACCTACAACGTCATAAACATCATCAATGATGTCTATAAGTTGAAAGATGAAGGGCTAAGCCTTGGGGAATTGACTGAAGAGCAACTGCAAGAGGCAGTGGAAATGGTGATGGTAGGCCCATTCACTACACAAACAAGATGTTTACCCAAGCCCTACTCGCACCAGAGTTCAGGATTTTGTTTGAATTCGTACAGCGAATTTTCCTGAACCATAATGGGTCTTATGACCAGGTTACCCCATAGAAATTCAAGATCCTGGCTGCCATTGTCCTTAACCTTCCGGTTAATTGGAGCAGGATTTTATTCGATCTCTTGGCAAAGGAGGCCAAGATGATTCTGTTTGTGAAAGGAGGCTCCCCTGGCATCGAGGTGAAGAGGAGCAGTTTAAGACACTCAACAAAAATCAGCTTCATGCTGGAAATTTTCTTCCCTCATCACAAGTGGGATACAATAACTGAGTTTAACTCCAGACTGCACTTCCCAAAGGATCAGCACCAGATAGAAATGTCAATGGGCATTTCAGCAAATCTGATTGCACGAGTGAAAGACCCAGTGTTTGTTAATGCACTAATGGAGATGGGTAGCTCTAACCCCATCTGGATCCCACCATCTGGCCCCGCAGAGAAGTCCACAAAATCCAAAGTTACTAAGGAAAAACCAGCTGAAAGAACACCAATTAAGAGGGTTACACGAAGGGCAAGCTCCATTGACACAGATGCTTCAACTGCAGCCCAGCCGCCCAAAACCAAACGCAGAAGACTTCAGAAACTAGCTGATGAAGTCCAGGTTGAAGAACCTGCTGCTGCAGAAACCATTCTCCCTCAACAGGAGGTTGAGGAGGAAGAGATCCTGGTGGGTGGACCACCAGAGAATGTAGTTCCCATCTCATCCTTGGACCCAGATCAGGTTCAGGATTTCTCTCCAGCTCACACTACAAGTCCATCGTCTGCAGAACAATTAGAGCAGATCGATGAGGAGATCGATGGAGAGGAGGAATCCACAGATGAGGATGAAGAGCTGAAGAAAGCCGAATCTGTAGTCAAACTACTTGAGGCAGAAGCAGATCGAGTTGTACTCAAGAGATTTCCAGGCATCCAGCTCACTCCTGAGAATTATGATGCAGCCAAAAGAGTACAGCTACTGCTTCTCATCAAGGACAAGGAATTTTATGTCCTGGATGCTCTGCTCAAAGTCAAATCAATAGATGCTCTCAAAGCAGAAGAGGCTATCTTTCTAAACATCTTCGGAGTCTCGTCCATTACAGAACTGAGGGAATCATTTCCCGAAGACATACTATCAATATCCCAGCACGAAGCCAACAAGCTGCAGATCGATCTGAGATCTTTGTATGAAACAGCTGGCATGCTGCAATTCTTTGAGAGTGTGGCTTATGAAGAGGAAGGTGAAGAGATTGGAGATAAAGAAAGGGTTGAAAGTGAACCCTCTGATGCTCACCAATCGGATGCAGCAATGACTGAGCTAGAACCAGATCAACACACGGTTGATGCTGGAGAGCAGCCCACTGCACATGCTGAGGGGGAACCAGCCACTCAAACCAAAATTCCAATTGCAGTGGTTACTGCTCCCAGAGAAGCAGATGAACCAGCTGGACAGCGGGTGGGAGGCTTACAGACCGATGATATCTATACCCCAGCTGTCGCAGCTGCGATGGATGACTTTGTGGAGATGACCACCTTGGAGGACATATTGATGACTCAACATCAATCACTGTCTAATGCACAAGTAAAAGACCTCATCTCGCACAAGGTCGATAAGTACATGTATGGAACCCTCTCCACCGTCCAAGATGAAGCCATTCGCATCCTCACAGAGTTCAACAACCACCTGAAAACTCACGTTGACCAGGTTGACTCTGACTTGAGGCGAATATGCAGACTGAAGCTGGAGGAGATTAGCAAAAAGATGGATGATGATCGAGCTGCTACTGAAGAAAGGAAGGCACAGATTGATCAAAGTCTATTCACTACAGAGCTCAAAGTCATGGAGATATACAAGATAGTCACTGCCTTTGCAGAGAAAGAAAAGGACATGGTTCACACCATTGTCAAAGAGCAGACTGATGGCATAACAGCAGATGTGGTGAAAGAGGCAAATGCTCACACAAGAGCCCTGTTTAGGCAGTTTGAAGCAGATGGAAAGAATTTTGTAGAAAGAAAGATGTGTGATCTGGGCTATCCAACAAAAACAATGCTTGATGTCTACCTTGACGAGATTGGGATTATAAAAGAAGATCAAGAGGAGTATGAAGATGACCTGCTCAACGCAAAGACATCTTTACAAAAGCAGATAGATGACTCAAATCTCAATATCACATCACTGCTTACACAAAAGGTTGAATCAGATAAAGAGCTCAATGCAATGAAGGAAGAGATCACTTCCCTCAGGGCACTCATCAATATGATTGTTGATGATGTCGAAAAGGGGGAAGGATCTGTGAAGGGAAAGAAGCCCACTGCTGTGAAGGGGAAGGAAATGAAAAAGGCTCAACCAGAGCAGCAGACAACACCAGTAACTGCTCCATCTGCTCCACCTGCTCAGGCTCAAAAGACAGCATCTTGAAGCAGATCGAGCCAATCTTATCCCCTAAAGAAAAAGAAGAGATCTGGCTTCAGTTGGTCATCATCTGCTCCTACCAGAACATCAAAAGCCAAAGAAGGAGAGACCAGCTGGATCCCAGAAAATTTAAGAGAGGGATGGGAAGGATTGAAGTACGGATTTATAATGTGCAGATACTTTCTCAAGGAGCCAGCATACAACGAAGAGACTCAAAATGAAGCTTTCAACCTTTATCTAGACATGAATGATGCAAGAGACCTAGTTGAAAGTATAAGAGAAGCTGCTGCAAAGGCCAAAATCCAGATCACTGCCCCAGAAAGGGAGTTCAGAACGTGCCCCACCATACCAGGCACTGATCTCCCAGACAAAATGTTTTTGCTCACTTACATAAACCAACTGGCGGAGAACAGAGGTTATAAGGTTGATGCAGAAGACCCTGACTATATAAGGATAACAGAAGGGGTTTATGAGTCTGTCCAACTCATTTCGGATGAGACCAGGGCAAAAATGAAGAGACAGCAAGAAGAAAGAAGGAAGAGCAGATAGATAATCATTTCTCATATCTCTTACTATCTGTAATTCTTATTTTTTTTTTATTTGATGAACTGTAATCTCCTTTTGCCTCTTATATATGGAATTTCTTTGAAAGTTTCTGATGACAACATCTTATTGTCCAGAACACATATAAACTGCTTTAAATCGTTATATCCTAATAACGAAACATGATCAAACTGGCCATCAAACCAGATCACTCTTGAAAGAGTTATTAGGACATATGTGTAAAGTGTGGTTTCGACATCATCAAAAAGGGGGAAATTGTTGGGAACCCTAATGTATTTAGTTTTGATGATGGTCTTTCGAAACACACTTAGCTGTTTTAGAGTGTAAACTGTTCTACGTGTAAAAACAGATCACTAGATATAATGTGAATTCTGTTAAAGAACAGATTAGGAGAGGACTTGACATGTAAAGGAAAAATTCCTATAGAAGTCATCTCTATATATAGTTTAGGATGAAGGTCAAGATTTCACGCCAAAAGGAATCGATCTGCTGTAACAGACAGCGACCAGATCGATGACCAGATCGATATCTACAGCGAGGCACCAGATCGATTGAGTCATCAATCCACCAGCTGACATCATCCTACACATCATATACTCTTGCCACGTCAAGACTGAAGCCTATCCAACAGGGATTGGAAAGAGAATCTTCGATAGATCATAAAGAAGGAAAGAGATCGTTAGCAATCTGCTTTCCATATCTTGAAGATTGAGTCAACGCACTCTACATGGCAAGAAGAGATATGTTGGACATCATTGATTAGCAATATTCCATCAATCTCACGCCAATCAACAACGGCTAGAATTATCAATTCAATGCCTATATAAAATTGAAGTTCAAAATCTGGAAAAATACAAAACACACGCGCGCTACATTGAGTTATACTTTCAAGCTATCATCGTTGATCCAGACTTAGAACTTCAAGAACTGTGATTCTACATCACATCAACCTATCTCGATTGAAGTCTGTCTTGTCGAGAGGAAGCAGATCACCTTACTAGCTAGTAGATTTCTAGTGGTAACGTAGAGGTAATCTATTGTAAAGGGACACGACCCTTACTTCGTGCATAAGTATCTCTCTAGTTTTGATTGATACTTGTGACTCGTTCTCCACGAGTATAAACAAGCAGAGTATCCTAGTAGTGGATAATCTGGTCTAGCTTTGACCAGATCGTGGACGTAGGGATTTCCCGAACCACGTTAAACGACTGTGTGCTTTACATTCCTGCATATTTACTTACAGTTGTTTATTATTCTAACCTTCTGCACTATCATTCAATCTGCATCTCAAAAAAACAAGAGCACTCATTAATCCACCATTATTCCGCACACACAACACTCAGAAAGTAATAAGATCACTCTTATTATTGACTAAGTGTCTTTCACTAAGAGAGCAATCTGTTTGGACTTAACTGGTTTCGATCTGTGTATCAATCTGTTTAAGTCATCTGCCGAGCAAATTCTTATACAGAATAGCTTGAACTCTCTGATAATTTGTCAAGTAAACTGAAAAGTTTGTATTTGGTGTATTCCCCCCCCCCCCATACACCAAACATTGCTCTTTCGGGACCAACAATCCATTTTCTTACTTAGCTCTTCCAGCTTCAATCTGCAGACTCTCCTCAAATCTGAGTCCACCTGGTCCACATGAGATTTCAGATGATTGTTGAATTCTGTAAGGATGCAGGTGGCCTGGTCTTGGACTGTGGATAGAGTCCCATACATGAACTTATCCACTTTGTTGGAGATTAGATCCTTTACTTGTTCGTTGGATAAGGATTAATGCTGGGTCATCAATATATCCTCCAGGTTGGTTGTCTCCATAAATTCTTCCATCGTTGTTGCGACAGCAGGGGTGTATATATCATCTGTTAGTTTACCACCCACCCTCTGTCCAGCTGGCTCTGGCACCTCTCGTGGATAATCGACCACTGCAATCTAGATTTTGCTTGATTTGGTTGGTTCCCCCTCAGCCTGTGCAGGTGGGTCCACGATCTGTTCTGTAGCATCATCTTGATGCTGATCTGGTTCTGATTCTTGTATTGCTGCACAAGATGTTATTGAGATCACATAATCAGCTAGAGTTTTTATCCATCTTAAATAGCGTATCTTTTTTTTTCTATACTTTCGTTTCAACATGAGGAATATTAAAGACAATATTCACCAGGTGAGTACTCCGAATGTTCGGGTTTTCCCGGTGTGGTTTCCCATACCCACCTCTTTTATAAATTTGTATATTTGATTTAAGAGAGCGGGGTAGAATCCTTTTGTATTCCTATTTTTCAAGAACTTAAGAAAATTACTTAGAACGATGTCAAGTTATATGGTCATTGTCATGAGGTGTGAACAATTAGGGTTTCCTTAATGTATCCTCACGCGGTTTCTCATGCTCATGGTTCCCATAGGAGCAGAGACCTCTTGACAAAGATCATTTAATAAACCACGGATACGCAACAAGTGGTCATAAACAACTAGCCAATTGAATCAATCAATTTATATCATCATGCATCACTATTTTAATCGTTCTACTAAGATCTACAGTCTGGTCATAATGTTCCACACATTCCTAATTCATCTACGTTTCACAACATGAATCAATGAAAATCAATCAAGTTTTCAAATCAATCTCATTATAAACATATGCCACGGCTCGAATTACCCACGATGTATCAAGATAAAGTAGCTCTAAAACAATCAAAATTGTGCATGCTCACAAAACACTAAAATAAAACGACGAATGCACGCATGAAAAGAAAACACCCCTCCCCCCTATAAAGATAGAGCAATGCCCTCATTGCGGAAAGTAAAGATGTTGGGAACCCCACGAATTTATTTATGTTTTGATGATGTTTCTCAAAGGAACTATGGATATAGGTTTATGGTATCCTTGTGATGATAATTTTGAATTAACAGGTTACTCTGATTCTGATTATGCAGGTTGCAAGCTTGATAGAAAATCCACATTTGGGACTTGTCAATTCCTTGGAAGCAAGTTCATTACATGGTTTTCTAAAGAGCAAACTTCGGTTGCAACCTCAACAACAGAAGTAGAGTACATGGCAGCAGGGAGTTGCACAACACAAATTTTGTGGATCAAACAACAACTAAAAGATTATGAAGTCTACATGGATGGTGTGCCAATATTTTGTGATAGTTCAAGCGCAATTGCCATCACACAAAATCCTGTTCTTCACACTCGCTGCAAACATGTGGATGTTCGTCATCACTTCATTCGTGATCATGTTGAAAAGAAGAACATCAAGATCGAGAAGATTCATACGGATGTGCAGCGAGCTGATATTCTCACAAAAGCATTACCCGAAGACAGATTCAAAATGCTTTATGAAAAATTGGGATTGGTAAATTTTATAGAAATTGGTACAAGTGTCGATAATAGCTAGCTGGTGGTAAAAGGCCATTTGTTATCACACCTCTAATTTTAGCTACCTATTTCTTTATTTATATATCTGTGTTGCTAAAATTATTTGCAAAGTAAAAACTTAGAGATAAAAACAAGCTGCTTAATTTTGAAAATTAGCAGCTAGCTGATACGTGAAATACAACTAGTAGATCGATCAAAGAAGAAAACGACTTGCTATCCATCAACAAAAGCAGCGAGCTGCATAAAGTGAAAATTAGCAGCCAGCTGTCGAAATCAAGAATAGCAGTTCGATCAACGAAGAAAACGATCTTCTTACTTATCAAAAGCAAGTTGCATAAAGTGAAAAATTAGCAGCTAGCTGTCAAAATCAAGGATAGCAAATCGTTCGAGCCACAACACGGTCTGCCAGAGCATTAATCAAGGGGGAACTTAAACTGGAATCAAAATTCATTTATTTCTCTATCTCCTTTAGTATTTATGACCCATGATTGCTAATAAAAACTAATTAATGTTAGGAAATACCGAAAGCCTAGATGTTAGAAAAAAGTGAAGGATAAAGTGAAGACCATTTAATGTTGCAGTCCTCGGTTATTGTTTCGAGGCAATGATGTGACTTCTTTGTAGACGCAATTTGATGGCGTATGCACTTCATTCGATTTTAGGCAGCAAATGATTAAATCAGGGAGTAATCTCAACCGTTATTTATTATTACTTTTATAAGATTTAATCTGGATTGTTCATTGTATGCCTATATATATGTGATTGTTTCACTTTTCTTCTCACACTTTCAAAAATTCCCACTCACAAAAACCTAAAACCACCATTGTTGTGCACAAGCTCTCCTACAAAACTACATCCTTTTTCAAAACCAATCAAAACTTTTTCAAAATGCCTACATCTGAAGCAAGTTCTTCATCTTCACAAGCACCTCCGATTCTCTTGACGGAGATGCTGCACATAATAGAGGAAAAATTATCGCCGGAGCCTCGCGCTGTACTTACACATCACGGGTTTCGTACCTTAGATGTGTTTTTCAGTAAAATCGAGGCGTGCACAGGTTAAAACCCACAAAAGCATGAACTAGGATTTAATGTCTGTGATCATGTTGCTCATACTGCATGTATTGCACACATCTTGATTGTCTATGAAAGCATGATTATGTGTACACTTCAGTATGATCTGTGTATTTCATCTCCTAAAAATTTGTCTTCCTCGTGTGTTATGACTACTGTATTACAACTGGTAAAATAGTATATTGTGCACTCACTTGATGAAATATGTTTAATTATGTGTTCATCATTTTTTTAATATAATGTCATTACATGGTGAATCAATGGTCTGTCTACATACAAGTGTTTTAACAGCAAGCATCTACAAACACTTGACCGAAATTTATTTTATTTAGGGTTCCACAAAATCATCACCATGGAACCAGACTATTTCCTTCCTTGACAAATTGCGCTATTCTATTGCTCATGGATGGTGGATGACAGAGAAGAATATACAGTGAAGATACCAATTGGAAAGACAAAAGAGGACAATATTCGCACCACAGTTATTAAGATGATTCTATAGACTTATCACCTAACCGATGAAGGTGATATTGTGATTGAAGAATTCACGGATGACTAGATCCAAAAAGCTCTTGACATTATGCTTGCACACCCATTCCAGTGGACTAGAAAGGCATTCAACAGGGCGTTAATGCTTCCCAGCTACAGACTTCTCCTAGACTATGTCCAGAAGGTGTTCCTTGGACACCAAGTGACATATGACTCTGTTACAGTGGGAAGCTCAAAGTCATGACGGCAGTTTTATTAAATCTTAAGGTGAACTGGGCCAGATCGTTGTTAAAACTCATTGTGGATGAAGAACAGCA
Organism: Leonotis leonurus; assembly: GCA_026898415.1. Lineage (NCBI taxonomy): Eukaryota > Viridiplantae > Streptophyta > Magnoliopsida > Lamiales > Lamiaceae > Leonotis > Leonotis leonurus. The sequence continues at coordinate 23,790 of JAPKLX010000479.1, forward strand.
GATCGATATCCGCCAAGACAACGATGGAAACTGCACCCGGATGAACATCAAGCGACCTCTTCGCCTTTCCACCAAATTAAGTACCATCATTGTTGGTTTCTTCCAAAAAGACAAATGGCATAAATCTGTGGAGTTCAGCAAGGACTGGATATTGCCAAGGACAAGACACCAAATGGAGATGTCCTTGGGGATTGCCTCTCAAATTTTTCTTAAAGTCACCGATGATAAAATCAAGCAGGCACTGATCCGGGTTGGACAATCAAATCTGGAATGGGTGATTCCAACAAAGAAACCCGCAACAGTTGGTGAGGCCAGCACAAGCAAGAGAGGAGATTGATGCAGATCGACCTGGTAAAAGGAAAGCAGTTGGTAATCCCAAACCAGATGTTGCTGCCAAAAGAACGAAAAAGCCAAGTAAAGGGGTAACAAAGGAAGAAAAGAGGAAGCCCACCGCTCGCAATCTAGTTGAAGAGTTGGAAGCCACATATGATCAAGTTAAGGAGCCATCTGCTCTAGACATAAATGAAGCTGAGGTGGAGGTCAATGTTCACGAGCAGCCCGCTGCGAATGTTGACGAAAGATTGAAAGGGGCTCAATTGCTCTTTAAGCAACTACAAGAAAAGGCCACTGATGTGGTAGTCAAATCAATGCCTGGAATCCATCTGACACCAGACACCTATGAAATGGCTCAACGTTTCCAAACTTATTTGGAAATTCGTGACTGCAAATTCTACATCTTGGAAGCCATACTTCTTCTCTTCTCAATCAACGAACTAAAGGCAGAGGAGAGCAAGCTACTGCAGTATTTTGGTTTTCTTGACGTGCTTGATGCTCGTCAATATTTTCGCACTTATGTGTTGACGAAGATGAAGGAAGAGGCAATGACATTAAAGATTGACCTTGATCCTTATTATGAAAAGGAACAAGATTTGTACAACTTTGCGGTGGACTTACAATCGGGAGACTTTGATGACATCTTCAACTTTGACGAAAGAACCGTTGAAAAGGAGAAGTCACATGCCTCACAATCCACTACACATCCTGCAGCTGAGCCTTCAATGGAACAAATTGCTATTTTGGAGGAAGCAGTTAATATTTGTGAACCATCTGCCCCAACAGATCTAGCTGGTGTTGAACCTCTGGAAGCAGCTGTGAAAATCGATGAAATCTTTACTCAAGGCACAGCTCCAGATGGGTTCAAATAGCACAATTTGGAGGAACTTCTCACTGCTTCCCTTGGGCCACAAATGCCCCCAGAACAGCTTAGCGAGCTCATCCACCTATGAATCAATAATCGATCTGCTGCAATTGCCAACTTTATCTATTCTGCTGCAGAAAAAGCCTTGCATGCAGTTGAAAGCAACTTCCAGCTCGCTCATGCTCAACTATCAAGAGAGCTGCACAAGGATCTGGACAATGATTGCAAAGTATTTGACAAATTCAAGGACGAAACAAACAACAAGATTGTTGCCTTTCAAGAGGACGTAAACACTTTCGATCATAAGATGAAGATTGCCGGAGGTCAGATGGTGGCTGAGGTCAAGAAGCATGTGGAGCAGCAGTATGAAGACATGGAGAAAACCACAATTCCTACTGTGGTCAAAAACGAGCTGCCTGCTCTACTCAAAGACTAGCTGAAGACTGCCCTACAAGAAGCTGATGTGGCTACCGGAGATGAGATTTTCCAAATCAATAAATCTTTAACTGACATGAAAGTAGCACACAGCGAGCTGTCAGTCGACTTCAAATCACATCTAAAGGCTGCCTCAAAACAATTTGATGAAGTCACTGGCAACATTTCTACATTCTTTCAATACAAAGAAGATGCCGAGGCCAAATTCAAAGCACTTAATGATGATGTCGAAAAGGGGGAAGAAATACAAGTTGTCCAGCCAATTGTCCATCCCACTTCTCAAATCAAGAAAAAGCCAACTGCTAAGCCAGCTGCTAAAAAGAAAAAGATGACAGCAAAACAGGCCGCTGATGCCAGACTGTTGCAAAAAGAGAATGAAGAAAAGAGAAAAATGGAAGAGGAAGCACAAAGGGCAGCTCATAGAAAAGGAAAGAAAATCGTGACAGAGGCTGATGAAGAGGAAGAAATGTTTTTGGATGGATATAAGGCGGAGCAGATCGTTGCTCCTGAATTCCGAAAATTATGGAGGGCCGAGAAGCAAAGGCAAGGGAAAACAGAAACAAAGGATGATGATAAAGATGAGACTTCTGATGAGGATGCAGATGAGCCTAGAAATCCCATATTCAATTTTTTTGAAAAATTCCAACTGACTGAGCCTCAGAATTTAACATGGATACACAGCAAAAAGGCTTCCCAATGGAACAAACTGGTCAAGGAATTCATAATGCAGTATTACTACTTGATGGATCAAGATGTCGAAGGAGGATCTGTGGACGATCTGTTCAGAGAATTTCTTTCCCAACATAAAAATCAATCGTTTATCGAATATCTTTTCAGACAGTCTACAATGAAAAATACTCCTCTCACTGCTCCAAAGAAAACTACTCTGCTATATCTGAGGATACCAGGAACTACAAAGGTTGATCACACCGCAGTTCTAAATGCTATCAATCGATTTGCTCAACTAATGAACTATCCCATTGACTTCAACAACAAAGATTACAAAAGGTTGTTCAATGGGATATATGCTAGTTTTGGTGTGCCTTCAGAGCTAAGGCAAAGGGAGATGGTGGAAAGAAGAAGGGCACAGCTAGCTGATCAGCAACGCCGTCAATCACAATCTGCGGAAAAAGAACCAAGCCCGCCACCTTCTCAACCTTAAAAAACAAATCATTGTATTTTTTTTGAATTTAGATTTAGCAGAGAGCTGTTATGTAAACAATCTGTATTTATAAGCTACGTACTGTATCAATAAAGTTTAAAAGTTGTTCTTGAAAAACAACCTGATGACAATATCTCTTTGTCCATACAATGTTTTTGTGCTTATCATTTAAATTACTATTATGCTTTCTAACTGTCTGCTATATTAAAATTCAATGTTTTCAAAACTAAAAGAAAACTTATTGTGGTTTCGACATCATCAAAAAGGGGAAAATTGTTGGGAACCCCACGAATTTATTTATGTTTTGATGATTTTTCTCGAAACTACACATCATTATTTTCTAAGAAAACCAAGTAGTCATTGTAATCTATTAAGGAATGTCTAAGTATAAAAGAAGCAGATCGTTATTAATTTTACGATCTGTATTATTCTAGTAAAAGACTTCCTGGACACAATGATTACCAAGATAAAAAGTATATTCTTCATTGTATAGATAGCTAGTTTCAAATGCATTGAGTAGATCGTTTTTATATTAATAACGATCTGCTCCACACACTTGCAGCTCACTGTCCTATCTACTTGTTTTGGTCTTTGACTTCTAGAATTTACTTTCAAAGATCACAAATGTAAATGTAGTTTGAAGTTTTAAGCTTACTTATAATGATTTGTATTTCTATACTAGAAATAACTATATGAAAATAACAGAATACTTCCATACTTGTAACTCATTACAAGAGAATGAGCAGCTCGATCTACAGACAACAGCCCGCTGCTTATACAACAACAGATCGTTTTACCAAAAACGATCTGCTAATCATTTCTCTTCTACCTTCGAATATGAAGTGATTCAACATGAAGTTATTAGAGATAGAAGAAACATATGGAGGAACAGCGCGATAAACCAGCGAACTGCTACTACATCAAGATCAAGCTGCTCCTCACTATAACTATAGTGGACTGCCGACATACCTAAATTTTTCACAAGTCAACCACTTAGTGTATTGTCACATCAAAAGCATACTTTAAGGAATGAAGTACGAGAATATCAATTTCCAGTACGATGAATCATTCCCAGTATGGCAGTACACTGGGAAATCGCGTGAAAGGTGGAACAAGACTCTCATTTGGCAGCGCGTGTCTCAACAACACTGTCATGCATTTAATGCAGCCATTAATGCAAAGAAGAAGGATGTCTTCTTCTCCAATGGATAGTTCCTGCAAAGGTCCTATTTATACCACCTTCACATCTAGAAAGATGCACGAGAATTCAAGCTATCATACAACCATTACTCTGCTAAAATCTTCAAGCTCTCAACGTTCAAAACACTTCCACCCATCAAGAATTCTCTGTAGTGTTTACAGTTGTTGAAGGTTTACTTTCTGGAAAAATTATTTTTACAAAACCTCAAGTTAGGATCTAGATTTGATCCAGTTGTAATCCTAGATTGTAGTTTTCAATCTTAGGAAGAAGATTCACAATCACAAGAAATTATCTAGATTTGATAATTCTTGTGGCTCGTACTCAACGAGTAAAAAGAAAGGAGAAAGCTAGTAGATTTTCGATCTAGATTTGATCGAGCCGTGGACGTAGGGAAAGTTTATCCCGAACCACGTTAACTGCTTGTGTTCTTTATTTCTTATTCGCTTCTCATTCATCTTCTGCATACTCTTGCATTCAAAACTGGTTTGATAATATCTTTGATTAAGAAAACCTTTTTCACATTAAAAAGAGCATTAACCACCATATTCCGCACACAACCTTAATCAAGTTTAAATATGTATTAGTTATTCTTGATTATTGCTTTTACGCTTAAGTTGTTACTTGAGTAAGATTAAATCTTCCTGACAAGAAGACTTGTTTTACTACTCTAAGCTATCTTATCGATTAAGTTTGCTTAAACCTTATACTTAACTTTAAAACAAGAAAACTGAAAAACGTTGAATTGGTGTATTCCCCCCCCCCCCACCCCATACACCAATCTAGCTCTTTCAGGACCAACAAAAGATCTAGGGAGTAGGGATAGAGAAACGTCTCTGAAATACGGTATTCGGAGCAATGAACGGAAATAAAACCTGAAAATGAAACACTAAATGAGAAAAATAATGGTTAGCCAAATACACACTCACACAAAAAGAAAAGAAAGCAATAAAGGTACCTCAACAGTGAGACAAAGGCTCACTGTTGGTCAGAAGGAGGATAGGTGGGTGCGCCGCCAAGAGTCCAAGAGAGAATAAAAATAGGGTGAAATCGGGGAAACTCAATGGCCGCTGACTAATCAGTGGTCGCTGAGTTAGGTTTCGTAAAAAGGTTGAGGCATTTTTGGAGAATTGACGAAGGACAGATCAGCGGCCACTGAGCTGGGTCAACGACCGCTGACTAGGAATGTGGCGCGCCCGCTATGCATGAGGTCAGCGGCCGCTGAGCATGCCGCGTTCGCTGACCTTTCTCTCGTGAAATCCCATACTTTTTCCTCCGCGAGTTGTTTTCGACTCGATTTTCTCCCAACTCATCGATACCTACGGACATAGAAAAAATACCAAAAATAAATAAAGGAATCAAAATCAAATAAAATAACATAAAAATGAAAAATGAAAAATGGGAAAACGAGTGTGGGTTGCCTCCCACGAAGCGCTTTATTTTACGTCGTTAGATCGACGGAATGGAACCAATTCAACCGGGAGTGTAAGAATGAGGGTTAGACTCCGCAACTTCGGGTATGAAGTCATGTCCGAGGCAAAATTTAACTCATTGCCAATTGATTCAAAATTGCATCCTCTCCCTTTTTGTAGGTGGTATGTCACCCTTTGATGGCGGACGTCTTCTTAGGACAAGTAGTGCTCTCTTCGGGGTTTTACCTTGTGGTGATGTGTCTCGGATATGGCGTTTGGGCGCATAAGAGCCTCCACATAAGTTGATGAGTATGCATATCGAGAAATGGAGTTTGTGATCATTGGCTTGGGTGGAAAATGCGGTGGTTGGCTTCTCTTAGAGTTTTGTTTGCCTTCCAACATTTTCACTTGGCCAGTCTATCTCTTCACATCCAAACCTTTCCTTTGAGCTACGTCCTCACTGTGAAAGTTCTGCAGCATAAATTTCTCAACCGAAGGGTTAGTAGTATCTATATAACACGTATCAATCAAATCAACAAAATTTGCAGTGTGAATTTGGTGAACAGAAAAAAATAATTCCTCATCAAGGACAGACATTTTAATGGTACTATGTTTTACATCAATAATAGTATTAGTGGTAGCCATTAAAGGTCTTCCTAGGAGTAGTGTATGCTCGACTTCGTCCTCACGTACGTCACCTATCTCAAGAACGAAAAAATCAAAAGGAACGATTATTCCACCGATCTTAACAAGAACATCTTCAATTATTCATTTAGGGTGTCTCACAAATCTATCGGCCAATTTAAGGGACATGCGAGTGGGTTTTAATTTACCTAATCCTAATTGTTTAAAAATAGAATAAGGCATAATATTAATTCGCGCTCCTAAGTCCAGCATGCCAGATGATGCCTTACCGTTACCTAGAGTAATGTCAATAACAAAGCTACCTGGATCGCGTCTCTTAAGAGGTAAAAGCTACTGCATGATAGTACTCACCACTTCGGAGACTGTCACTAACTCTTAATCGTCGAGTTTCTTCTTCTTTGAAATCAGCTCCTTGAAGAATTTGACATAAGATGGGATATTCTTCATCGCTTTGAGGAGTGGAACGTTCACTGTTATTTTGGATAGCATTTCGTAAAGATCCATGAACTGTTGTTCGCTTTTAACATCCTTTAGCCTACTATGATAAGGAATAGGCGGAACATATGGATTTACCGCCTTGTGAAGCTCCTCATTGGACTGCTCTTTCTCCTCCTTCGGTGGCACCTTATCGATTTTGTCATGAGATATCATCTTCATCTTGGTTTCCACCACCTTACCATCCTTTAGAACGGACACTGCTTGCACTTGATGTGGTTGTTGTCCTTGTGCTAGAATTTTTCCCGTCTGCTGGCTTTGCTGCAACTGGTTAACAGCGCTAGAAATTTGCCCTATAGTCGTCTCGAGGCGCTTGATTGTTGCACCTTGAGCCTCTCGAACCTTCTTGCTCTCTTTCATAAATGCGGCTAGGCTATCTACAATTGATGATCTTTGGGGAGGAACATGTTAAGGTGGAAATTGTTGCACTGGTGGTGGATATAATTTTTGCGGCTATGGTGGAAAAAATTGTTGTTGTGGCGGTTGTGGTGGATAATACTGCTGCTGTTGATATGGAGGGCAAAAATTCTGCGCCGGTGGCCGTCTGTTTTGGAAATTTTATGCTCCATGCCCTTGGAATTGGGGTTTCCATCATGAGCTTTGTTGAGGCTGAGGCTGGGTTGGGAATTCATGTGCAGCGTAAACCTCAGCTTGCCCTTCGGATTTCATCTCTCCCATTCGCAGACATCCCTCTACAACGTGGCCAAAGTCGCCACAAATACCGCATGGCTCAGGTGTAACTTGTTGAACAGATGGTGATGGGGTTCGGTTCATCTTCAATTCCTGTAACTCCCTCATCATATCCGACATTTATTTCTTAAGATCGGGGCTCGTAGTCACTGCGCTGGCTTCCATTCGTCTCGGTCGTGTGAATTTCTGATGCAAACTCGCAGCTAGGGTCTCGAAGATCTAGTTCATCTCCTCCGCCGTCTTGACTATAATGTTTCCTTCCACCGAACTGTCCACCATGAATTGAGTAGTCTGGAGCAAACCATCATAGAAAAATTGACAAAGCATCTCCGGTGCCATCTGATGGTGAGGACACTATTGAAGTAGCTCTTGGAATCTCTCCCACGCCTCATGGAACGGCTCATCATGTGCTTGCGCGAAATTTAAAATTTTAGTACGTACCGCTTGAGTTTTGTGATGCGGATAGTACTTCAACATAAATTTCTCACAAGTCGATCCCCAAGTGGTGAGTGATCCGGATGGAAGAGATAAGAACCAAGATTTGGCCCTATCCTTCAATGTGTAAGGGAAACACTTCAACTTGAGTTGATCATCTGTCAACGAGTGAAGCGGGAAAGTTTGCACCACCGTGCAATATTCTTGGATGAACGTCGGAAGTAGTGATTGATGGTGTGGCTTCAACTCATAGTTTCGGACTGCGGTGTCGAGAACGATGGCTGAAGTAGCAGTTGTCCCGAACTTGGGCTTAGTGAAATCGCCCATATAACGCGGTCTCTCATCCACTCTCTCATTGGCCATCTCTTCCAATAAATGCGAAAGCAAAAATTCGTCAATGTGCTCAATGTCTTCTTCTACGGTGGCTAAGATAACACGTATCCGGTTTATGTTATCAGTAAAGGGCGTCAATGGCTTTCTAGCACTGCGGCGACCTTGCATAAACAACACTCAACAAAAACGTTACGCGTACCACAATATAGAAGAAGAAAGTAAACATAATAAATAAAAGAAAAGAAAAAGAAAAAAATAATAAAAAGAAAAAGAACAATGAATTAAATCGCCTAAAGTCTTCACCGGCAACGGCCCCAAAATTTGTTTCGACAAAAATTATTCGAGTCGCTCGCATTTTAGAACGGGGTCATCTAGCAATAGTAAGCCAACCCAAGTCGTATTCTCAAGGAAGACTTAACAGGGCAATTTGAATCTTTGTTCATAAACGGAAAGCAATAAAAAGTATTTGATTTGAAGTATTATATCTAGGCGAAGAATGTAAATAAGACACGCAATTTAAATCTAATCTAATGAAGCGAAATAAATCTAATCTAAGAATGCAATTTAAATCTAATCTAACAAAGCGAAATAAATATAATCTAAGAAAATGAATTAAATCTAATCTAGGAAAGCGAATTAAATCTACTCTATGAAAAGTAATAACTTGAAAATTGAATTCAAAAGAAATACGGAACGATATCTGGGAATCGAAAATAGAACAAGAAATCGAAAGCATGAACAATAAAACGAATTAAAGCAATAAACGAAATAAGAATAAGTAAAAGGGAAAACGAACGAACTTGAATTAAGAACTGAAAACGGTCTTGAATCCACAACGAGTGTCTGAAAACGAAATACAAATTGTGAATGTTGTAATCGGCTAACTTGAAGACGAAAAATAATGTAAAGAACTATCAAGGTCTCGACTCTAGGATCGAGGTCAAGACAAGCTAAACTATGAATGGAAAATATATGAAAAAGTGTTGGAAAGTAGCCTAGTGTGTCGTGCCAAAACTATAGTCGAAAGTCTGATCGAAAGTCATGTTTGTCGAATGAGAATCGCACCGAGCATATATAAGCGAGAGGCGGGTCAACGACCGAGTAGAGGTCAGCGGCCGCTGACCCGGTGGCTCCGTGCCAATCTAGGGTTGGTTGCAACGGCCTCGAGTTAGCCGCAAAGTCAGCGACCGCTGACTTGCTCTGGCGCGTGCTCTCGGCTGGCTCGGCCGCTGGCACGTATGGCCTAGTCAGCGGCCGCGGAGTGTCACGTGACTGCTGGCTAGTGCCTCGGCACTTGTCTTCATTTTCTCCTCATTTCTCGATTCTTCTTCATTTCTTTTCTAACTTCGACGATTCTTCTTCGTTTCATTTTCTCATTTCTTTACCAACTGCCAACCATCGGTTTCTCGTTTTCACTTTATTCACGTTACATTCTGGGATTTGAGGCCAAAATTTGTTCCGTATAATTGTCAGGTGCTTACGATTGCGAACGAGACGTTTGACTGATTTACAGTTATCACACAGTATTAGTATACTGACAGGTTGTTGTTATATATGTTTTGAAAATGTATTTTTGAGTTATTAAGCTCTGATATTTATGAAAATAAAAACGGATGTCCATGTTAAAATGATCTGCTCCTTATTGGATAAGTGATCCCTCAAGCATGGCGATCGGATCATGTGCTATGTTAGCGAACTGGCACATGGTTAGTGTACACGTGGGTTTATGTGGGTTGTCCCCATATTTTCTCGAGTGAAGTCAGTTTGGGTAAAAGTTCCCTACTGATGAAGGATATAAATGATGGTCCTCTATGGGTTGTCCCCATATGTTCATAGAAGGGTATCTAATGCCAATATTGAGCCAATGAAAATGAGATCTCAACGGTTTTGGTATGCATAGAATGACATTTATGTTTTAAAACTTTCTATGTGATACTGTGCAAGCATGTATATTCCTTTTTCAGAAAATAATTTTGAAAAAGGTTTTTAAATGGCATAACCCACGGGGTACATTAGTACTCAGCCCTGCAAAATGTTTTCAAATTGTTTTGCAGATTGAGCGGCTGGTGGTGTCGTGCGAGGCTAAGGAAAGGGTTGTTGCAAACTGTCATGTTATGCATTCCGCTGCCAAGCTCATGTTCTTTTCCAGTCTCTGATTCTTCATGTTATTGGCTTCATGAAAATAAAATGATTCATTATTCCTTCACGAGAATTACTATTGTCTATTACATGCATTGATGTTCATAGGAGAGCTTAGAAGTAGTCGGCCCCTTTTGGACTCTCTACTCCTCGACCCCTTGTGATGTTGTCGTGTAGCACCGACCACACTTGGCGAGTTGGGTGAGTGACTCCTTTTGGCAAGCTAGGCTCACTAACATCCGCCCTTTATTGACGGCTCCTATTGGATGATTTGGCTGCTTGGGATTCCGGATTACCGCTCCCATGTAACGAGCTATAATCTCCAACCCCGTCTTGCATTGCATCTCTTTGCATCCAATTATTCATTGATCATGACATCATTGTTGACTATATCTACTGGTGGATTTATTTGTTTCTTCCCCCATTCAGATTAGTCTTAGTTGTAAACGAGTTACTGTCCATTTTTCAAGGACAATTCTTCTATCATGATTACACGTTCCATGTCCCCCTTTCTTCCCCGCTTCTTTTCTTCCCCCCGGTCACGCTCTGGCGCGTGTGCCGTCCCTCGGGATTGGGGCGTGACAAAGAGAGAAGTCAGACCAGAAGCTGGAGTCTGTGGACAAGCAAGTCCAAACTATCCAGGCTTTGGTCACCGACATGCTGGCCAAGGAAAAGGAGCGAATTGCTGAAGCCATCAAAACTCAATCTGATTCCATCTCTGCATAAATCAAAGAGGCCAACATACTGGAAATTCATGCTCAACTGGTGAATTTTGAAGAAGAAAAGTTCATGACTCTCATGAAAAAGCATCAAGTGAAGGTTCTGGATGATCTCATCTATCCTACCCCAGCAGAGCTTGATCATCAGACCACCAAAATCAGCACGATAGAAGACATGCAAGATACGTATGATAAGACTCTCTCAATCATGAACAGCAATCTGGAAAAGAAGCTCGAAGCCACCGACCACTTTGCCCCTATCTTGATCACATAACATATTTTCATGTCTCACATTACGGCCAAACATTACACTTTCATAAGTAAATAAATATATCAAGGAACTTTTCATTGTTCATTTCCATGGGCAACTTAAAAAAAATGATTCTCATAGTTTCATACATGTAATCCATTGGAACATTCTCATTGTATAACATGAATCATACATGTCATTGTAAAACCATTTGCAAGTTATTTTGAAAACTTCGTATACATTTGAAAACATTATTACTTTCATTTTCGAGGCGGTGAAGAGAACTACGAGATGGCCGAAGAATTATTTCACTCTTAGGAATATAGAGAGACAAATTCTAGACTCGAGAAATAATGACAAAGGGTTTTCGTACCCAGAGCGAACTAAAGCTCTCATACCATTCTGTAATGATTTATAGTTTTATCATTTAATAGATAGAATTATTTTTTTTTTGTTTTCCAAAATCAAATATGCAAAAAATAATAAATTGTTAAATTATTTATTAATGTCTGCGCTAGGTCATGCATGCGCTAGGGCAAGCCTACATCGGGCCATGCCTGCGCCAAGGCAAGCCTGCGTCGGGCCATGGCTGTGCCAAGGCAAGCCTGTGCTGGGGCATGCCTGCACTAGGGCAAGCCTGCGCCGGGGCATGCTTGCGTTAGGTCATGCCTGCGTCCCCTTTCCTAAATCCAAACATTTATACCAATGGCAACAAGAACAGAACAAAACATATATACCAATAGCCAAAGCAGAACATATATAAATAACATGTTTAATATTCTTATTAATCTTCATCAAAAACATATTCTTCATCATCAGAATCATTGGTACACCTTTTAATTGTATGCCATTGCATTCCACAACGACCACGTCGTCTAGGAGCTCAAATCATATTTCTTCGTTGTTCATGTCTTGATCTTCGTCGACTCATTCTTGGACGTTCTGGGAGACGAATGAAGGGATGAGGAAACACATCTCTACTAGAAATGAAATGTGGAACCACCCACTCATCTTTGTGAGGTATCAGAGAGATAGTGCAATTATACGCCTGCAGTAATGTATCACAAGTATAGTAGTGCTCTACATAATTCGTAATAGATTGCCCACAATATCTACAAAAAATATTAAGTTAGTAAATATTTAATGAAATAAATAATACAAAAAGAATATGCATTCATGATCAACTTATTGAATTGCAGCGATGGCATGAGAGCACGATATTCCGTCCATCTAAAATTCCATGCACGAACATGTACGAGAATGAAGATTAACATTCACTCTTTGACGACTTGTTTCCACTCTGAACGACTCATCACTAATGCAAATTACTTTATAGGCTCTTTACTTTTGTTCAAGAATTTGGATGTTACCTTTGAAGTGAGACATTATCATCCATTCTTATGGCTTCCAGACAAGAGCAAATGGGTAGTCGCCTTGCCCATAATAGGCGAGAATTGAATGGCTCTGCTGAATTGGACGTCAAAAAACTATGACGACGTAATTGCACATCGATCGAGCCCACTTAGCTTGACCAACATGCATCAATTTTGCGTATATTTCAGGCTTGGCGAGTTCAATCATTCTCATTATTTTTTCATACTCTTCCACCTCTAAGTGTACGCAGCTCTGAGATACAATCCAGTAATCACTTTGTCAAAAAGTTTTATCTTACCACTCAAGTGATAATAGCAAAGTCCATGGGATACTTTTGGATATATTATACTTAATGCATTGGATATGGAAACATGCGCATCAGATACGATCAATGTGTTCGGCGTGCAACCATATGCTCTCCTCAATTGTGTGAAGAACCACTTCCATGATTCGTCATTCTCGATAGGTCCAATTCCATAGGCCAGTGGGTAGACTTGCTCGTCGCCATCCTTTGTCACTGTTACAAATAAAATTCCACTATTCTTTCCCTTGAGGTGAGTACCATCAACTACTATCACGGATCTCATACAATATGCAAAAGCCGCTCTACATGCTCCAAGTGCAACAAATAAATGCCGAAATTTCACATCTTCTCCCACATCTAGATCAGTGATAGTCCTTGAATTATGCTTCTCAAGCATATAAAGATAACTTTGCAACATTTTGAAACTATTGTAATATCCACACGTATATCATCTCAAGAGCAAAATTGTGTGCTCTAAGTGCAATGGCATAGCTGATTTGCACCCCAAAACTCCTTTTCAGGTCATCTTGAATTGCACTCGGAACTATAATTTCACAAGTTCTACACATTTTCTTTGCATAATATGCAGCAATGACTTTGGAGTGTATCATCTTGGGGGGAACATATTCAATTGAATACACACATGTGTGGTGTTCAAAACCATCCACATACCAAACATCGTCGTGAACGAAGCCTACATTTGGAATGGACATTTCTTCGGATCAACACCACATACCCACACAAGCTTTTTTCTATCCGATTGAATTACATCATATTTTGCTTTTTTCTCTAGATGCCACAACCCAAAAGCAATATTAATATCTTATTCGCTATCAAAGTAGGATCTCATTCTCAATGCTTTAATCTCTAGAGCCTCTTCACGTGACACAAGTACTTCTGTAGGACCCACTAGGATGATTGGAACTAATAAATTAGGTAGTGCTTGATTAACCATTATGTCCTCTTTCGTGTTCATGCTGCAATCCTCATTCGGATAACTGAGTTACAATAGTATATGAATCCCTCCTTTATTACGAATCCATGTAACTAAATCGGCTACACTACAAGAAATATAACATATTGTGACACTTTTTTAGAGGCATATTTTGTTAAGTGTCTTCAAAATATGTTTTGGGGCACTTAATAAAATTATAAAATAAACTAAACTACTATTGTTGGTAATTACTAATGGGTCTTAACATTATTTCATGAGACCACCTCCTAAAGGCCCATTTTAAATCATATCATCCGAGGCCCAACTTTAACTAAAGTCCCACGCACCTATTTTCATTCTTCTCTAGTGAGATAAATCTACTAAAAAGTGCAAGAAGGAAACGTAAATCATCTTTCTCCATTTCCTCATTCGATTGAAGGAATAACGAAGATGTTGATGATATTTATTGAAGATTTGTGTTGTGGCTATTGTTTAATATCTGTTAGTTTCAATTATGTTTGGAGCTAGGTTTGCATTGCTGCAAAAATTTTCTTGTTCAATTTCTGATTGATGCGTGTGATTCGGAGGAAAATTGTACTCTTATTTTCCTTTATTTAGCAATAGGATGAGGCTTTTTTTTTAGAAAAATAGATGAATTGTAGTTTTTATTTAGCAATAGATGAGTGCGACGAGTAATAAACTTGCTTTAAGTATAAGTGAGAGAGTTATGTCATGCGACACAAATATTTGTATACTCTAAAGCATGTTTGAGTATAAGTGGGAGATTGTCAGGGTTTGTATACCTCAAAGCATATTTTATGCTTAGACGATGTAACAGACTTGTTTTCAATTGCACTTTAATGAGAATAAATGTTACTATCATTGGTTTGTTATTTTATTATTATTGTTTTTATATATATTAAATTGCAAACAAGTTCATCTATTACAATTGTAAACTGTGTAGTGGATTGATAATCACGGAAGGTCGCATAGTATGCTCCTTTGTAATATAAAGTCACAGTCTAGACGGACTTGGATAGTCTAGTTGGTAAAGGCTGCGATATCATTTCGATGCGACTGACCTTAGCTCGTAGAATGATGTCGGTATGTACAAACAGATATACATGCTTTGTGTATACATATTGAGTGGTTTCACAGTGAGATAAGTTCTAACATGCTGATACTTAGAAAGAATTCTCGGAAATTAATTCATTTCTTAATCTGTGACGATGACATTGGTAAAGGTGGTCAATTATACGTTGCCTTGATACATCTACGTTTGTGAATTTTTCGTAACTCTAAATGAGTGATGTATTGGGTGGTAGTGATTGGTTTAGCCAAAAGTACTCGATTGTCAGGCGTACAGAATCGCGTCTCGGTGACATGAGTTAATTAAATCCACGTGAGGTGTTCATAAAGGTTTATTACATAAGAAACCCGGCCGGTTGTGAATTTATTCCATATTTAATATTAAAGGTCTGAACCGGATCACTCACGAATAAATATATTAATTAATTATGAGTTGTCAGCAAACTCAATTAATTAATGGATTTAGAAAATCTTAAACGCAGGAAAAAATTAATGACAAAAGGGTTACGTCCGTAATTCGAATGAATCAAGATGAGTTCAATATTTCTCCTATAGTGGAGTGAATAAATATTTATAATAGGACTGCTTTTTGTTGCATTTACATGGAGTAATTAATTAGTGGATAATTTAATTTAAATTAATTAATTTAAGTCTAAAGGTTGGGACAGTCAATTAATTAAATTCAATTGGGCCCAAAATAAGACTTGGAAATTTGAATTTGAATTATAGTTGTAACTGCAAGAGATAAATAGGGGATTATGGTTCTATTATTTGTGATCTAATTCATTCTCCTTAGAAGCTCTATCCTAGCTCACTATGTCTATAAATAGAGAATAAGAAGAAGTCAATTTCTCTCCCCTACTCTATAGAAATAGGCGCCCATAAGAGGTTATTATCCTCTTAATTTTAGAAAATTATAGAGCATCCAACGCTCTAATTTTCGATCTTCTTTTTCTCTAGACTACTAGATAGATTCGCCCACATGATATTCTAATAGATAGACAGAGAATAGGATAGAAATTCATAGGGTCGGATTCGGTGGAGATTCATGAAGAAGATTCCAACGGTGTGGATTGCGGATCGTTTGCTAGCGATTCAAATCGCTTCTCCAAAAGCGGAAGATTAAGCATAAGGAGAAGGTATAATTTATATTTCCGCATTATATTCTCATGTTTGCTTTAAGAATTAATTATTCATGTGATTTATTAAACCTATGGATCCTGCGTTTTCGTGAGCCCCTCATACGGGTTCCATCAAGTAATTGAAGAAATTAGTATTAGTATTGGTATGTAGTGTAGTGTACCATATTGAGTTTCATATTTTGATTTTTGAGGATAAGGAATTCCATCTGCAGTGCGTCACGAAGCATGACGTCGTAGGGTATCGCAGCACCCACTCCACTATCTTACCCCAATCTACCACCCTCTCCGTGAATTCCTCGCTGTACGATTTCCCCTTCCCCTCCATCAGTCCCGGCCACGCCACCGACATGAAGGACCGCCCCATGAGCTCCAGCCCCGCCGCCAGCTGGGTTGGGGTGAACCGAGTGGTGGTTCTGAATGCGGCGTAGATCACCGACCTCTAACGTAAATCAATTTATCTTGTGCTTTACACCATACTATGTTTTTTTCAAATAAAAAATCTGATTTATGTAATTATTTGAATCTTTCTTCAAAATTAGTGAGTTCTTCAAACCAATGGTTTATAAATTAACAATAATTATGTACTTTTGCGTTTTGCTAATCTTCTAGACTTGGTTTACCATGATAATTTCTTCCTATTGCTTTCCAATCTTTTTCTTCTTTTTTTACTTGTCGTTGGTGATGTTTTACCCTAAATTGAGTTTCAAGATAAGATTCGTTGTGTGTTTAAGTCTTGCCCATGATTCTTGTTTTTTGAGAATTTGAAGATTGGATGTGTTATTAGGTTAGGCCACCAGGAGATGATGCAACTTCTAAAGCTACTGAGGTTGTTAGCAAGATTCATATGAATGACGACAATGGTGATGCTACTGATAGGAGAAGTAAGCAAAAGACTAGTAGTATATGGAAAATGAATGCTTCTTCCGAGAAGAAGGACACTAGAGAGACTTCGAAAGGCTAAACTTCTAGATTTGTTTCAAAAGCGATATTTGAGCTCAATCACGGTATTCTTTAATATTTTCTATCTTATTTGGTTTTTCTTATCCCTCTCTCAAGGTTTAAAGTAAGAAACTAAGAACCTAACAATTAATTTACGTACACAAAAAGATGGGAGTAAGGTTGAAAACTTGTTTCCTTTGAATATGATGCCTTATTTAAGTTGGAGGAATCTTTGAGACTGAGTCCATCTACATGTGTAATGTTGCAGAAGATTTTCTATTGATCTGTGAACTATAATCTACACTATTCTTCAGGTGGTAATTACTGCACTAGGAGCTGCTTTCATCGATAAGGCTGGAAGAAAGCCTCTTCTAGGGGTAAGTATCATTCATAGTCAAGAACTAATGTTGTTGTCCTTTTCTTCAATTTAAGAACTGGAGAGAGAATCTTGTGGCGTTGAAGCTTTTCTGGGTAATGTCACGAACACACGAACCAACAACATTTCTGAAGAAGACTTAAGCATATATAGTCATATTTGAATTATAGTCGTTGTAAGTCTTTGCAGCTTTTGTAGTAGGCATTAAATGCTCTTTTGAACGTTGTTGCTGACTGTTTTTCTAGCCGTTGGAGTTTGTCCTACGTGGATGTTGACGTGGCATAGGACAGGTAAGCTTATCAATTTAAGTAGATTATAGCTTCCTCCAACTGGGATGAGCAGCTCGTTTGGATCTCATAAGAGCAGGTGGATTAAACAATCTGTAGGTGAATAGGTTGTATTCAACAAACATTGAGCTGACCCCCCATGAACAATAGATCGATCTGTTGATCGATCTGTTACACACAGATCTTTTTTTTAAGTTTCTTCTTGAAAGCTAGCTGTCCATCTCATAATGCAGCTTGTTTGGGTAGTTGTTGATCGATCTGTTAGACACAGATCGTTTGTATCGAGTTGTTCCTTGTATATCTTCTTATGCAGCTTGATGTCAACTTGTTTGATACAAGGTTGATTCTATCTCGCTGCTTCTTAATTTTCATATTGCTATGTCCATCGATCTAACGATCTATCCTCGACCTAACGATCTATCCTCGGTAAGTATGCTGGCCTCCTGTTCGATAAGATAGATGCAATAAAAACTAAGTCTAGATTGATCAGGTTAGTCCTATAAACAGATTGTTACATCAATTTGTTCTCACATTTTGACTTAACCTACTACATAACAAGGTCGATCTTTATAGCACATATCGTTAATTTAATCTGGCCTTACATGTTGATCTCCCTTCTAATAGATAGACAAAATAAGATCAATCGCTATGATACAGGTTGTTAATTCAACCTGATCTTACAAGTTAGTTGATCTACTATTGAGAACACAGATGGTTCCTATGGACACGATCTGTCTTTCATCGATCTGTCCTTACACTTAAACATCTGTTGAGTCTATCTAATCTAGACACATATAAAGCATAAACACCTAATCAGCAATATACATTAAAGTGTAAGCACAATTTAATATCATGCATATATATTAAGGTTTCACATCATCAAAACATATGAATAATGATTTCCACAATCATCAAAAAGGTTCCCAACAAACAACCTTCTTTGTTAAGGTATATATTTGTTGTTCTCTTGATTATGTGCTTCAGAAAAAATAGTTTATGAGAAAGATATATACTCTGTAACATGAGTATGGAATAGCACCAGGTGCAGCTCCAGCACTAGCTATGACTGGCATATTGGTAAGTTCCTACTATCTTGCTACATTTTCTAACAATGCAAATCTCATTGACACAAGAAAAAGACATTTATACATCTCAATAAACCTTAATCCAAGAACATGCTTTGTCTACATTAGGTCTACATAGGGGCTTTCTCTGCTGGAATGTTGCACCATACATGAAGTTCCATCTTGGAGGTAGCCATCAAAGCTTTGACTTTGTTTTTTCAGAAAATGAGTTTATCTGCTTTCTAAACTTGTTATTTATGGTTGATATTGTTGCTTCTCTGACCTTTTCTATTTCTAGAAGTTTTTTTATCTATTTCAATACAGAGACTATAAAAAACTAGAGATGATGAGACCTTAGTAATGACCAATGAGCAAACTACAGCAATTGTCACTTTTATTATAGACATTTTGATTAGAGCATCAGTGTAGCTAAGATATGGCTGTGGTGAATAATGATGGATTACTCATGTTTGTGCTTCAAGATGTTGATAAGCTGACTTATAATACATGAATTCACTATTTGATCTTCATTTTCTTCTGGTTTAGCTACTCGTTTACTAATGAAGAATCATAACATGGTTGTTCTTTTGTAGTTGGATCTATATATCCTCTAGTTGGATCATAACATCGAGTTAAGTCGAACATATTATTATCCAAATTACTAGTTGTGTAATTTCACAAAATTGAACCTTTAATGAATTTTAAAGTGTCTGGTTTTGGTTTTCTTTTCTTCCTTCTGAATGTATAGGAAATGACAAAATAGTTGGCCAATGTATGAATTGGTGTATGGAGAAAGTTATCTGCACCGGGCCTTGAAGAAAGCCAACATTACAACAAAAACTATATATGTTCGTGATCACAATCGGTTGTCCAGGAGAACTTTCTTTGAGATTCAGAAGTAAAAGTATCTTGAAGCCCTCGATAAGTAACTAAGCATTACTATTATTTTATTTTAGATTTCGGATTTATTTACCAGTTGTGTTTTAATTGGCAATAATTATATTGCTGCTAATGTGACAGATGTGTTCATACAAATGCTAAGGAGATTTCTGAAAAAGACTTAATAGTATTTCTAGAATACATTAGGAAATCGTTAACCAACTTACAATTAGTGAAAATGGACAACTATCCAGTTATGGTGATACTAAGACAAATCGGTCCTTCCTTCTTGGTGAGCTAAAGAAACTAATTCAGGAACATCCTCTCTTATGTGATAAGCTTCAGTTTCCCACCTTTAATAGATCAAGACTCAGATATCTGATCAACCACATGTAATATGGACAAATTTACATATAGTTGAAGTATCGTTGGATACATTAATTGGCAAGAATATGACACTCATTTTTTGTCATTGCAGTTTAAATTGGCAGCATTGGCTTTGTAAGCATTCAATTAATGTTGTTGAAGCAACTCTCTTTAGTGACCATAATTGTGATACTGCAAACAATTGTGAACATAATTGTGATACTGCAAACAATTGTGAACATAATTGTGATACTGCAAACAATTGTGAACATAATTGTGATACTGCAAGTGCTCGTCCATCCCTTGAAATCCCAAACAGTGGTGGATTTCAAATACCATGTGTAGGACAATCTGTAAGTCTTTCTGCAAATAATTTTAATTAATTAATGTTCTTAAAGTCTGCCTTAGTAAAAGATAGCGTATATATACTTAATTTGTTGATTTACTTAAACAGTCCTCTAATCAGAATACTTCATATCGCCCACCTATTTCTGTGGGACTTTTGAGCTTAGGATCCTCCAGTAATGATGCTGGTAATTTTATTTGTTTTGGTTTGTATTCTGCATATATGTTTATTTCTTTTAATTTTGGACAATCGAATTAATGCTTTGTTTTCTGAAAATAGATAAAATCATGATAGCTAAAATGGAGAATCCCAATATCTTGACGAAGATAGTAATTGGTGCCTTCTCCGTGCCACAACAGTCACAAATCCAGTGGAATTGCTAAAGGTGTGTACTGAGTGATAAGAAAAGTATGTATTGAGTGATAAGAAACTTGAGTTATATATGTGCACTTGTGCTGTAAAAGTTTGACTGCTATGGTTTGTGTTGTGTAGGTGCAGATGCAAATGGGACGAGTAATGACTAAAGGCCCATTGCAGGAGTTGAGGAAGATGGTCTCAGAAGAGGGAGTGGCTGGCTTTTGGAAAGGGGCAGGGCCTGAAATGACCAGAGCTGCTGCATTTCAGGCCCTGCCCCTAACAACAATCGTGAACTCTACCTCTACTTGACCAAGACAAATAGTAGAATTCATAAGATCTCAATTCTGAATTTGGTACTAATATCTGATTGATCTTAACTCTCAAATTACTAATGGAGAGCATATGAGGTTCAATAAATATAGATTCTTCGTACCCACCAATATATTGACAATCTGAAAAAGATCCTCCATATTTGAGCATTATATGTATCATCTGAAAAGAATTAAAAAAAATATTTAAATAATAGAATGTAACCAATAATAAAATCACAATATTATATTGCTTCAATTTAAGAGCAATCAATTAATTGTCATAATGTGCTCCATTAATTATTAATTGGGACAATTAATTGGACCAAGTTTCTATATCCTAATTATTATAAATTAGTTTTCTTCTTACCAAAAGGATCCAAAAGGATCCAAAAGGATTGAGTTATTGCATGATGACTATATCTACACAAAGAAATCATAATCTACTAAAAACGTGAGTCTATTGAGATTGCAAGCATTTCCCTATAATGTAACACCATAATTCCTTATAGTACAAAATGTTATAATTTACATAAAAAAGAGTGTACTATTTATTGTCTTGTATATAAATGAGCAAAAAATCAATTATAATATACAGTATTCAAATTTATTAAAATAATAGGCATCACAATTTTTTATTTGTCAAATAAATAATACACCAAAGTTCTCATGGCCATAATGTACTTAAAATATTAAATTTAATAATGAAGTTGATGACAATATTAAAAATTTATGAAAATTATTTTACAAATTACCTTTTCTGCACTTTCTGTAATGACCCGTAGAAAAAAAAAATGGGATTTTCATACTAATTTTGTGTATCCGAAAATCGGGATAAGAAAATTTCGTAATAAAGTTTAGAATATCGATCACCTAATCGATATTAGTAATTATTATTTGTGCAGATTATATTTGTTTTAGTAATAATAGAAAATATGCGAATTTGTTTGGATAATGAAGTTATTCGAAAGACGAAACAAATTAATTTTTAGTTTAAGTTGGAAGAGATAATTAAAATAAATTTATGCAAAGGCAAGTCAAATGTTTATAATTATGAAACTTTAGTTAGATACTAATTTGATTACCTAAAAGAGTCTATGATAATTGGAAATACAATTATATACCATAGAATAGTATATTACTTAGCATTAATAATGGAATGATGTATGATAAGGATCATGTTTTATATTCTTATTAATCAAGTTGATTAAAGCATTACAAGTGAATGTATAATTAGGAGATTATGGTATACTAATGATACGATAATTATGTACTTAAGGTTGTATATAATTGGAGAATAGAATGAAATTTTCGGAATTAGATAGAATGGTATAACATTAGTAGTAATGAAATAAGATATATAGTGTAATATTAATCATTCACATTAAGAAATACTTGTATGTATAATTACAGCTTAGAAGTTACACAAGTTTCAGTTTGAAACTGTCGAGTAATAGAAATAAAAAGAAAGGACAATTCTTGTATCTAGAACTACTAAGTAAAAGAAAGAAATAGCAACCAAATCTGCCGAGCAGATTTGTTTCATAAGAAGTTATGGGAGAAGAACAACTGTAATGCACTACAGATTGTCACAACTTTCTGTTACATCATGTATTAAACAGAGTAAGGAAGGCAGATTAAGTGAAAGCAAAAAGGGTTGAAAACAGCATGGCTGCAGTCGAAGAAGAAAAGCCTGCACTCTTTCTACTCTCCACAATCGGTCTCTGCACCATAAGATAGATATCACATTAATTGATACCCCAAAAGTCAATAGTTCAGATCACAGTATCCATGAACCACTTGAGTTATAGTCTATGAAATAGGGACTAGAATCATGTAGATGATATATAGGATGGATGCAACCAGCAGCTGTCTACATATACGAATAGAAGCACACAAGAGAAACACTTCTCTATCTTTCAAAGAAATCAACACACACACACTAAGGCCTTACGGAGAACTCCTATCCACCCCAAGAAGTCACCCCAAATCATCCTCATTCAGAATTTTCAGAAGAAATTGAGGTAAACATAGACCTCAAGCATTTAGTTTTGCATTCCCTATAGTTTTAGATAAGAGTTAAATAATGAGTTAAGAATGCTGAAATTAGAACTTCAAGAATAATTCAGTACTTAAAACTTATGCCTCCAAATTTCAGAATCATAGATATATCTGTATATGTGTGTGAGTGTATACGGTTTACTCTTTAGTATCAGTTCAAGGCTTCTGTTTTCTTTTAAAAGAAACTGTGTGACATGGCTTAAAAAAGGAAAACTGAACATTAGACCCCATCTTCCTCAAAAACTTAAAGAACTTAGACAGTTATACCTATATATATACATATGCATGCAGATTCAAGAACAGAACTTAAATAGTTATATATATATATATATATGTATACAGATTTAGGAGCAGAACATATGAACTGTTATATAGCTATATTTTGATTTTTTTTCAGAACTTGGACTTACGGTTATATCATATGCAACCTCCAGAACATAATCAATACCCCTTACCTCCAGAATAAGGAAAACCAACTCAAAAACGATAAAAATCTCAAGAATTAAAAAACGTAAAGACTACCTTATATGGCAACAATTCTCCAGAAACCCCTTCCAATGAGCAAACCAAAATGAAACAAGCAAACAATGGATCCCTCCGCCAGAATAAAGAACAAACAAAATGTCAGAACTCGATAAAAAGAAAAAGAATTAAATCTAAAATACAAAGATTGCAGAAAGTGAATCCAAAGTTCAAAACAGAGCCTGTAAATTCTTTGAAACCGAAACTGTGAAGGAAAAAGGAACATGCATAAGGCAACCCTGAAAAAAAATAAGAAAAGAGCTAAAAGATTACCTAAAAAGAAGAAGCTAGAAACTGCATTGAGAGAGAGCTTCGACGAACACCCAATCGCAAAATCATCCACTGTTGATCGAGAGAGAGAAACAGAGTGTAAGAATAGAAAGTTAAAAAAAAACAAATTCAGAAAAACAGAAATTAAAATCTAAACATGCAAATTTACAGAATTAAGCTTCAAGATACAGAAATTGAAAATTGATATAAAGCAATAGAACTAGGGTTTACGAAAAGAAAAAAAAACAACAATTAAGACTTCTAAGAAACAAAATGAAGTCAGGGAAATGGAAGAGATGAAAAGACCTACCTCATGGAATCGATGACGACTGGAAATCCCAAAATTTCACCGTTCTGCCATCGGTAAGGGAAGGAGTTGAAGAACAGAAAGCAAGGCGGACGACGAAAGAAACAAGTTAACGACCGAGGTGAAGAGAATCGTCTGAGAGGACGACTGCAAGGAGAAACGAAGAAGAAAGGGGAAGTTAGATGAATTTTGGAACTAGGGTTAAATCTGATTTTGGCTATGAACCGATCGAATAGGGCCAACAAGGGATAGTCGATTGGGCTGAAATAAGGACTAATGGGCTGAAAGTAATAAAATGAATGGACTGAAAGTGATAAATGGAATGGGCCAAAATAAATAACACCAATGGGCCAGCAAATAAATCATAGTGGGCTGAATAGCATGATGTTAGATTGGGCTCAATTTTAAATAGTTATGGGCCTATTAATTAGGAGAATTGGGCCCAGTTTTAAGTATTAAGAATGGATTAAGTCATCTCTTAATAAAGTGTCATATAAAATTAATCTTTGGATTAATTTGGTAACAAAAAGGATCGCATTTAAATAATTAGATTTAATCCAATAATTTAAATCTATTAAGTTATGAAATTAGTAGTAATATTTTTTTTAAGAATGTTAAATTCTTAAATAGTATGGATTAAATTAATGCTAGCTAAAATGGACAAATATAACATTTTAGTTTAGAATTTAGTTATCTCTAGTAATTATCTTGAAGATTTATAATACCCATTAGTAAGTTAATTGGGTAAAACAAGTGAAATCATTAAGGATTTTTAAATAAATCAAAAATTGGTTTAAAATTCTATATAAAAAAGGGGTTATCGAAACCTTTAAGCACTCGAATGTTAGTCGAGTGAAGAGCTTAGAAAAATTGACGAAATAATGGAATATTATTTCATTTTTAGATGAAATAAATTATATACTCACGATGAGTATCTTTTCGTAATTGCGATTAAGGTGTAGCAAAAGGAAAAGCTCTAGACCTCAAAGACTCAAGATCTTACTAGACGAGGAAGCAGTTCAGGTAGACTTTCCTTTACAACTAAAATCATATGCGTTGTACCAAATTATTTATTTTCGTCTCAGAAATACTTTTGAATTCATTATGCGAATTATTGTCTTGTCGAAAATATTTATATTTTGGTATGATGCGTATCTGTTGAACAATTAATCGATTTCGGGCCTTTAAGGATTTATATCTTTTAAGGCTAGTGTACACAACGACCGTGAGTAATCTAAGCGGGTTGGCCGGTCAGGTGTCCGTGGAAGGTGGCCACCTTCCCGACACACAGAATTACAAATATGTTTGATTACTCCAGAACTTAGACTGCGCAGTCGACTTTTAAGATCACTCAAGTTATTTTGTGAACATAGGTTCTTTAGTGACAAAATCCCTATGTTTCACTGTATTACGACAACGACAAATATATTAGTATGAATGCGATTTCGGCACGTGTTTACTGAGTACTTTTGTACTCAGCCCTGCATATATTTATAAATGTGCAGGTTAAGCGGTGATGTCAAAGTGGAATGCTCAATGGTGGTTTTGTCGAACTTTTGCCTTTTTACTCTCGGTGATTTATATGTCGTCATACATATAAATCTAAAAATCGATCCAGAATTTCCGCTGTTAGACTTTTATTTCGTTATTCAGAACCTTTCGAGCTTTCCTTTAAACAATGACTGATGTACTGTTTCCTTTATTTGGGCTACGAGTAGCCGAACGCTGTTGAAATCTGAACTTATTGGAGTTCGTTCCATGTTTTTATCCAAGTACCAGTACTTTCATTATCCGTTTTAAATTCCGAGCCACATTTCCTCGATTTTACTTAGAGAAGTGAAATGGGGGCGTGACACTTTCCTCCTCCTTTTTCTTCTCAGTCGATAGCCTATTCTCCCTCCTTTCTGAAAATTATTCCAAACAAGTAGATCTTCTACTAGGAATGCCCCTTCTTATTGATAATTTTGAATTACTAATTTATTTTTAAACTATAAAATTTTGAAAATATATGTAAATGTAATTAAAAGTATATTCACGAATGATATAGGCAAATGGACAATTACCTTTTCTTCTCTTTTCTTCTTGTTGTTGTTATAAGTTGTTTCTGTAAACTCTTATATTTTAAAATCTCTCTCAAATTCTTGAATTTTTTGAAGAAATTTTTCGAGTTCGAGAGAGTGAGAGTTGCAGAATAAAATTTTGATAATTGATTAGAAGAAGATAAAGGTTGTTAGAGATATATTAAATGAAAAGTATTACTCCCTCCGTCCCGGCTCAATTGTCTCACTTTCCATATTGGGATGTCCCACTTGAATTGTCTCATTTCCTTTTTTGGATAAAAGTTGTGAGAGTAATAAAGTAGGTGGAAAGTAGTGGGAAGTAGTTGAGAAAGAAATAAAGTGAGTATTGGTATGCGAGCCAAAAGCAAATGGGACAATTGAGGTGGGACGGAGGGAGTACATTAAATAAGAGTAGATAGAAACAATTAATATACGTAGATTGCGTCTTATATGTGATGTTTGCACTATGTTTGTGCCAACATTATCAACACCAAGCTTATATTCTATCTTGCACTTGTGTTTACACCTATATTATGATTTTTACGTCAATATTGCGCCGGCTGAGCTTGCATTTGTGTTTGCTAAATTAGAATATTCATACATAATTTGATTATTTATTACATGTATCTTTTGGAATATGAGTGTTTTTATTCATTTGTCAGTTCACAAAATCCTTCGTCTCGAACCGGGCCAAATTATATGGCCCAAAATTTAGTGCGGCCGAAATCACTAACCACGAGTCCAAATCCGATCGTCACAATTTTGGGATAAGACTCAGAATTGTTGTTATAGCACGCGCGGATGTAGCGCGTGACACCAAACCTCTGAGCACCACTATCTAAAATGCGCAGAGCAAAGTCTTTCCAACTCTGGAATAGTAATTAGGAATCCCAAAAACTGAAAATGAAAACTTACAGGAGAATCTAGGGTTCCAATATAGGGTTTTCTTGGACTCATCTAATTACCCTTTGCCTCCACCTTCACTGTCTGTTGTCTTTTATGTTCTATTTTTATTTTTATTTTTATTCATTTCAGTCAAGCTCCATGGACGGAGAATCGACTAAAACTTAGTCATCAATTAGGATTTTTCTTTTTATTTCGCGGCAGAGACAAGTTGGGAGCTTGGATTGCTAAAAGTCGATTCGAGTTATTTATTTGAGAATCGAATCAAACTTATACTTGATTTGTATTACTGTTAATATGGGAGGATCGCAGAAATCAAAAAGGGTTTCGTGGGCTTCCGAGATTAATCTATGTCAGGTAAATCTTTTAGAAAACTTATTCCAGTTCTTCTTGACCTTTTGTAATACGTAATTTGACATTTGACATTTTAGAAAAAAAAAGGAACAAGATTGAAATTTTCCGGTGAGTGATTGATTTGAAGTGTTTAATGTGAATATGATAATCTGGAGGATTTGACGACGGCAGAAACTAAATGGAAAATTGCTTATCATTCACCTGTGATGATTAAGCAACCTGTAAACGAATAATTATTAATAACTGGACTATGATATTGGTGGTTAAACTTATGCTTCACAATGAATAATTTCTAAAATTCAGAATTTTCTGATACAAGTTGTACTAATGACTGGTTAATTTTTTTTAATACTAATTACTTAAAAGAAGTTACTAAATGGGAATGTTTGGGCACTACAAGTAATATTCTAGTCAAAGCCTTTCCATCCATAGAGCTATTGATGTTGGTTTGATTCATCTTAGTTACCTGTTACTGGTAGTATGATGATTATGATCACTAGGGTAAAAGTCTAAATCTCGTGGTCTTTTGACCATTATTACAGCTTCGTGCTAAAAGACTTTACTGGAAATGGTGTTAAAAAAGTGATGATTTTTCTTTGTTTTATGAACATTGTGCGGCTTACAATGGATATACAAAGAAGGTAAGGTGAGGTTTCACAAGAAAGCATGAGTCCTTTAGCTTCTTGGAGTATATAACAAGTGTCCAGTCTGAGGTACTTGAAAGTATCTAAATATGCTATCAAACTTGCTCTGATGGGAAGTTGACAAGGCCTTGAATCCATGCTAGTATTATTTATGGAAACAGACAAAGTTCAAATTGTTAATATCACTGATGGTGTTTGAAATACAGAGATAGTTTGCTGTGCTGCTATATAAAGGACACGTCGGACATTATATTTTTCTGTGCTGCTTCTTTTGTATAAATATTTGGTTGGATTGATATTTTTATCTGAATATCAACAGATTAGGTGAGTACACTGAGTGACAAAAACCAATATGGAGCTCTTGCGGGTCAAATTTGAAACAGCTCTCCTAAATAGTTGTAGTTTACAGTATTGCATAGCTATTATTATATATAGTAACTCTTTGGTTCTTGCATTCTTAGTTTAATATTTCTTATTGGTGCCTACAAAACTAGCCTTTGGGATTTTATGTTGTTAACTGCAAATAGTGTTGCAGAGATGGGTCACTGATCCCAAAGGATGTCATATATCTTCAAGATACCCCAGCATATATTTTTTCCATTTTATAATTAACTTGGGAGTTGCTATAAAGCTAAAATATTTAATTTTCTGGAACCCGTCTCATAATGGTACTTCATGTGAGTAATGGCCAGTCATCAACTCTTTAACTGTTGGTCGCACATCAGTATTTAACTAGACTATCCTTTTTGATCTTCTAACAAGAAGAAACATTTACAGAGGCGATGAATCTTTCTAATGTTTGAGATAGGTATGCCATAACCATATGCATCATTTATTCACTGAGGGTGGCCATACTTTAAAATCTCAACTGCAATTTTAGTTGAATGTGTTCTTTAATATGTGTTTGAATGTATATTTGATGGTTGTAGAATCGTAGATGAATTGCAATTTTTTCAAGTTATTGCCCGAAAAACCACATTTTCTGACTACCCATTTCCTAGACTCCTTGTGAAGCTTCCTGTAGTTCTTTGCTGCTGTCAACATTCAGGATTTATCTTTTGCTCTTCACTTGATCAAAACAAATCATGTCATCTTCTCATACTCCGGAATTAAATATTGAAAATATATTAGCGATGAACTAGGTCACCCGTCTGCAGTTTGCTTGTCGTCTGTATTTAGATATTGGACTATGTTCTGTTCTTGAAGTGTTGGAATCTTGTACACAATGTATGGACTCAAGACTCTGTGTTGGTGTTTATTTTTCAGCAATAGTAGGGATAAAGTAATTTATTACGCTAAGTGGATTGTCTGCTTTCAGTGATGTTAGCCTCATATATTTTGGCTCAATGAAGTTGGAAAGGGGAGGATGAGGCATTGCCATTACTATCTACAAGTTCTTCATAAATAGCTATGAGATCACGCACATTGTGGGATAAAGTGATCAAATTTACTTACCCTGCCTATCAGAGTGTTTGCGTTTGGTGATGGTAGCCTCTTTGTAATAGTTGGTGGCTTACCACTTATGTTGTACAGGGGAGGGGAGGAAGGGGGGTGAGAACTAAAATACAGAATCAGAATCAAGAAAATGATAGAGCATCGGCGCACAGAGAAGAAGGACCATTAATTAAGTATTTCTATTAGTAATATTGTTATTTCAATTATTGGGCTTAGTACTTTACGGGCTTGTTTGTGGGCTTAGGGTTGAATTATTAGTATTTATATATCCTTGTTTAGAGTCTAGGGATTATAAACCCTAATTATTTTGTTTGACGGCTTCGGCTTGGGCAGAACATCGGGATTGAGTTTAACGGCTTGGGCAGAACTTCGGTTCTGAGTTTCTATTGAATTTCCGTCCTTTTTGAGTATCAATTTCCATTATTTCGTTTATTGTGATCTCAATTCTTGTTTTGTGACCATGCTGACGAACATTTAAGGGGAAAAAGAGAAATGATAACGTTGGGTAATTTTGACCTAAACCTTTGATAATGTCAAACTTATCCTCAAGTTAGGTTGGACAAAAAAGTACTCTCTTATAATTGATCTATAGGAAGAAACATTGATTTGCAGCTTAAGTTAATCAATCTGTAGTTTGCCACTAATGGTAGTTACTGTTTGTCATCCCATCCTCATATACATAAACATATCATGTCCTATTCTTCCAGATTTTACAGGCCAGAGAAAACATGTGTGGATTTGTCAAGTTTTGATGATAATATCTTGTGAGAAAGCTCAATGTATTGAGTTCTGACTAGTTTTTGATATTGTATTAGGATAATTGGCTAAGCTTTGCTGATGCAACTAATGTGTGACTTCCTGGATGTTCACTATCTTGATAGAAGATGAAAAAAGCACAAATAACATAATCATAGTTTTATCTTATTACACTTTTCTAAAATGATGGCTAATCCGAGTATATATATTTGATTTATTATTTGTCAATTAAATTTCTATTCTTAAGCATGGTCATGCGAAAGTAAATGAAGGCAAATCATTCTATATCAGTCTCCATCTTCTTGTCTGTTGTCATTGTTTATACCTATTATTTTAAGCTTCACTTTGTACACATTACAGTACACCAGCTATCAGGTCGTTGAAGTTAAAAACGAGTTATCAATAATAGGTTTTTATATTCTTTTTCTGGACCTTACACTTATCCCTGAATGAAGGAGATTAATATACAATCTCTGTATTTAAAGGGTCTATATGATTTAAGAAGGCTGATATGGAGGGGTTGTATTCTGTTTCATGGAATGTTAGAGACTTCTGTATTCTCAGTTTTCTCTTAGTTTGGTAATCAATGAGGTTGTATGTTTGGTTAATATTTAATACTGCAAATTTATTTCAGTTATTCTCATCCTGGTAGAAAGAAATTCCTCTCTTTCTTTAACATAGACTAGAGTCAGAATGATTAATCGTCTGTTCCATTATTAATTGCATGATTTAATCATGTTCTAGCATTCTGGGCACTTAAGTGCATTGGCGAATTTAGCCACAAGTCTTTCTTCTATGCAAAGACTTGTGGGTTACTACAAGTCATATAGGGCTCATGGGAACTAAATATTGAGCATCTTCACATCATTTATATGTGTTGCAATAAAAAAGAAAAGAAGAAAAGAACTATCTGACTGATCACATAAGTGACATTCTGCACAGGTTGTATTCTATGTAAGTCAAATTACGGTGAATTTACTCCATCCTTAGGTAGTATGGAAATTGCAGCACTCTTTATCTGATAGCTACCTTTGGTAATGAAGTCCATTTCGACTACCTTTATGTGTATCTTTTAACGTGCTTATCAGAAACCATCAAGTGAAAAATTCATAGACCTCGTTTCCTATGGAATGCAACACCAACAATGATTTATAAGAATCAGCTATTACTTTATGTTTTTCACGTTTTTGTATGTAGATACAGATAAATTGCAAACGTGTTCCCCTGAAATGTTTTCATCGGACTAATATATATGTGTCAGCAGGTAAGGTTGTTTTTGTCAGAAGAATGTCCGTTGGAGGTTGGAATGGGAACCCAAGATCATCTCCAGGCAAAGGCATTGCAATTACAGGGAGGTGGCATGGGATCCGATGACAACTTGCCCCCGGGCTTTGAGTTAGTCCAACCTGCAGATCCTTGGGCAGGGAAGCTATCTCAGATATCTCTAGTGAAATGGATTTGTCCTCCTAGGGTATGTCTGGTTGGTTTTTATGTGTCTTTATTAAGTTGTCTAAGTAATAGACTAGAGGTATATTCTTGGCATAATTAATGTTTCAGCAAGTAGGTTACAAAAGTTGTGAGTCACTTACCGAATATTGTGTAGGTTTTGATTTATATTGGGTTAATATGCAAATAAGGCTCTAAGGTACATGCCCAACTACACCTAAATTTATAAAGTAACGTTGGTAGCAATTAAGCCCCCAACGTTCTTTTACTGCTATAATTAAGCCCAGTCATGTACGAAAACCTCAACTCCATTAGAAAAAAAAAAATTATTTATATTTTTTTTGTTGAGTAATTTTATACTGATTTTTCATTTTTATAGTACATTATAAAATGATATTTTTCATGAACTTCAATTGATGATTAACTAATTCTAATTGAGGATTAAGGAACTTTATTGAGAATTTATAGACCATAATGGATCAATAAACTATAATTGAAGAATTTTTTTTACTATGATATAAAGTAATTTTATAAAATGATTAAATGAAGGAAAAGCAAAATTTTATATAAAAACATGAATTAAAATGATAAGGAGAAAAAGAAAAACTGAAAATTTTAGTACTATAAATTTAGTCACTCAAAAGAAAAAACAATCTGTGAATGAGTTAATCTTTTTAGTCAGTGACTGGGATTGACTGTAGTAGTTATTTGATGTTAGGGCATTAAATGCTACCAACGTTATGTTATGGGTTAAGGTGTAGTTGGGATATTCCATGTCTTGCAGTTGCTACCAACGTTATGTTATAGGTGTGCAGCTAGGAGCTTATTTGCATATTAACCCTTTTGTAACTTTATCTATGGTTTCTGGAATATCTTTGGAAAAACGACCTAATGAATAGGGGATATTGTCATGTGAGGGTCTTTATTCTTCAACTCATATTCAAAGTACCCGTCTTGCAGCTGGTAGTAGATAGTTCTTGGCGAGTTGTTTCTGGGGATGAAAGCAGAGAAATAGAAATCCAGAATCAACGAGAAATGAGAGTGCTAGAAGCAATATATCCACGGCCATCAGCCATCCCATTAAAGTGCGATAAGTACCTTATACCTGATGTTTTCTGTTTCTGTGCATCATTGATGGTGATTATGCTTTATGTTGGACTGGCTTGTTTGTTTTTAACTTCTTCTCCATATTGGGCATTTTGCTCTTTGCTCGTGCAGTCCTTCTGCATTACTCGGGGTGGAAGACTCCTCTAACAACGACCAACTCCCTCCTGTGGTTCCCATCACACCAATTGAAGACGAGGATGCTTCACTTGATACATCATATACCAACACGGAATCTAACAGAATGCCAGCGATAACCCAGCAACAGCACTCGCCTCATGGGCTGTTTCCATCTCAGCTGAACGCAACTCTAAACCCTACGGCTGTTTTTTCAGTAACAGGTATGGAGCCCGGTCTTATCACAGCTGCACAAGCTGCATTGTCATCAGTCATGTTTAGTAGTGATCAAGGGAATCTGATCGACCGTGAGCTGCTCATGAAAATTCTCAGCGACCCGAAAATGATCGGGCAACTGATTTCAAACCATGCCTCGTCTTCCACCATGCAGAATGTTGCGTCATCTAGTGCGCAGAGCATGCCATCCTCATCCACCTTTCACAGTATGCCCATGATCGGATCAGAAAGCGGTGTAAGCTTGCAGGGTATGCCAGGTGTAGGGATGAAGAACATTGGGTTTTCTACTTCGCCTGGGTTGCCGTCAACCAGCGCTCAGTATATTCCCAATATGGTGCCGCCTCCCAAGAATTCCTTTGATTCAGTTAATACTGCTATCCATAGACGAGAACCCCTCTCCAGTCATGTTACAAGACCAGAGATGATTGCGCCTGCAGTGTCTGGACCTTTTCATCCTCCAGCTAGGATAGGACCCGTTGTATCTGCGTCTTCTCCATCTGTAACAAAGGATATAAACTATTACAAGAGCCTCATTCAACAACATGGAGGAGAGAGAAGAGAAACTATGCCCCAATTCTCTCATCAAAGCAATCAACCGCAGGGGATAGGTCAAGAACCTCTGAGTAATAACAATAACATGATGATGAAACCACGGGACTCCAAGCCAAAGATAATGAGGCCTTGCATCTATTTCAATAGTCCAAGGGGTTGCAGGAACGGAGCAAACTGCACGTTCCAACATGACGTAACGTTACAGCAGAAAGTGAATAGTATTCCAGAAGTTCAAAGCACTAAGAGAACGAAACTCGACAGAGAAATTACTGGTGCATAATTTTGCAGCTGGCGACTTTTGTGTAAATCTTTATTACAGTGATGGTACGTTTTCTGCCTCTCTATGCTCTTTTCCTAATTCAATATTTGTTTTTGGTGCCATTGTCCACAGTTTTTAATTTTTGGATCATAAACTGCATTTATTTTCTTTCTTGTAGTATCGAGTTTGATAATGCTCCCCAAAAGATTAATTTACTTAGATGCTCTGTGGACATGGATGAATTTTTCATTATGCATGTCTTTCACTATTTTAACTTTTACTTTCAAAATGTATTGTATGGCATGTTTTAAACTTGCGTTCATCTGATACTAAGGGTGCCTACTTAATAAATTTTGAATGATGCTTTTAATAATAAAAGTTCATATCTACGATGGAGAGGTTAATATCTTGCAACCGAGTAACGTTTCGTTTTACTTCTCTAGAAAAAAGTGGGTTTTGTTTTACCAAATTATTCATGTCTCATCGAATGCTAAAGATTATTCAATTTTCCACATGGCTTGTTGAAGGCACGTAAGTGATGTACCATCTCATCGATTGTGATATAAAATTCCAAATTCTCTCTCACTTAATCCGACGTGATAGGTCGAATAGATGAAGCGAATGAGGGTTCAGAACGTAACATTTCGATTAATAGAGGCTGGATCACACCTCCTAACACTGGTAAGAATTAATGAACTGGAGACTCAGAGAATCAAGTCATGTGGAAAAATTAATTGTCACTGGGATGAGGAAATATGTTAAAATTAAACAGCTAGAAAGCCTATATATTAAAATTGAGAGGGTCATAATTACTCGTACTAGTCACACTACCCGGAATAATGAAATCCAACACCTATTTTAGTTGGTACGGAGACCCGTTAATAACGACCTATTTTCTATTTTGCGACGTCCCGCTAATTATGATCCTTTTCTTTTTTGTGTAAAAATTATCACATGAGATGTTTCTTGGTTTTTATGTAATAGGTATATATTAAGTATTTCTTGATTTTCGTGTAAAAAACAAATGAGTCAGTTATTAATGAGACAGAGATGGAATGAGTGCTACTGACCTAGACAAAATAAAAACATAATCACAATTTTGATTAAAATATAACATAAATAGTGAGATCGAGAATTAAAACGGAGGAAGTAAAAAATTAAAGATGCACATAAAATTTGTTTTTCTCCTCGCAACCATTCATAAACAAAACATGACGTAAACTAATAAAAGAGAAATTTGCAGCTCCCAGTATCTACTGTCAAAAGTCTTCCAACGACCATGCCCTTGGCCCGCATCCAAGCTCGAATGTATAGGGCAATAGTTGGCTTGGACTGAATCCAATAATGTCTTGATGCTTTTAAGGATTTGTTGGTCCCGAAAGAGCTAGATATGTATGGTGGGGGGGGGGGGGGGATACACCAATTCAAACTTTTTGGGTTTTCTTGTTTTAAAGCACACTTAATAAATAAGATAGCTTAGGGTAGTAAAACAAATCTTCGTGTTAGGAAGATTTAATCTTACTCAAATAAGACCTTATGCGTGAAATACAATAATCAAGGATAATAAATACAGATTTAAACTTTATTAGAGTAGTGTGCGGAATATGGTGGTTAATGCTCTTTTTAATGTGAAAAATATTTTTCTTCTAGAAGAGATTATCAACTAAGATTTAAATGTAAGAGTATGAAGAAGATGATGATGAAGTAGATAAGACATAAAGAACACAAGCAGTTAACGTGGTTCGGGATAAACTGTCTCTACGTCCACGGCTCGATCAAATCTAGATCGAAAACTTTACTAGCTTTCTCCTTTCTTTTTGCTCGTTGAGAACGAGCCACAAGAATTATCAAATCTAGATAACTTCTTGTGATTACAAATCTTCTTTCTAAGAATGAATACTACAATCTTAGGTTACAACTGGATCAAATCTAGATCCTAACTTGGGGTTTTGTAGAAATAGATTTCCAGAAAGTAAATCTTCAGAAACTGTAAACACTACTGAGAATTCTTGATGGTTTGAAGTGTTTTGAGCAATGAGAGCTTGAAGATTTTAGCAGAGTAATGGCAGGATAATAGCTTGAATTCTCGTATATCTTTCTGGAGGTGAAGGTGGTATATAGAGCCTCTTTGAAGAAACTATCCGTTGGAGACGAAGACGTCCTTTCCTCATTGCATTAATGGCTGCATTAAATGCATGCTAGAGAAGTTGAGACACGCGCTGCCAAATGAGAGTAGCTTCCACCTTTCACGCGATTTCCCAGTATATTGCCATACTGGGAATGATTCACCGTACTTGAATTTTGATATTCTCGTACTTCATTCCTTAAAGTATGCTTTTGATGTGACAATACACCAAGTGGTTGACTTGTGACAAATTTAGGTATGTCGGCAGTCCACCGTAGTTATTGTGAGGAGCAGCTTGATCTTGATGCAATGGCAGTTAGCTGTTCTTCGTGTTGTACTTCCATCTTGCTGTACCTCCATCTTGTATAATGACCAGATCGTTTTGAAACAGAAACGATCTGTTGTATATAAAGTAGAGATGATGACCAGATCGTTTTTGACACAAACGATCTGCTGCTTGTGATGACAGAGGGTTGATGAAGTGAAACGAGCTGCTTATCCTCAAGTAATGACTTGAGACGATCTGTTGTAGGTATTGAGCAGTGGGCTGGACTTTAGAACGAGCTGCTCAACTACTTGTAATGAACTACAAGTATATTTTGTTTCCTATATCTAATTATAGTCTAGAGAACCAGATCGATATAAGTATGTTTGAAACTTAAAACCACTTTTACATTTGTGATCTGTTGATAGATGAACTAGAAATTGAAACCAAAACAAGTATAAATGACAGCGAGCTGCTACTATGTGAAGCAGATTGTTATTTAATATATGAAAACGATCTGCTCTCCACATTAGGAGCCAACTGCCTTACATAGAGAAAAAAAAAACTTGTTATACAACAATCATTGTGTCCAAGATATCTTACTAGAATAAGACAAATCGTTATTTAAGTTACAAAAATGATCTACTTCTATTACAATTTAAGATAACCTTAATAGATAACAATGATAGCCTAATTTCTAGTATACAAAATATCAAAGTGTAGTTTCGAGAAACATCATCAAAACAAATATAACTTCATGGGGTTCCCAACAATTTCCCCCTTTTTGATGATGTCGGAACCACACTAATATTTTCTTTTAAGTGTGAAGTTTTAATATTGAAGGCAGTTAGAAAGCATAATAATAATCATAAAAACATTGCCTGGACAAAGAGATATTGTCATCAGGTTATTTTTCAAAATAAGCTTTACTTTATTGACATAACAACTTTACAGTTACATTTTGCATTTTTAACAGTTCGCTTAAATCAAAAGGCAATTAATCTTCATGGTTGAGGAGGTGGTTGGCTTTCCTTTTCTGCAGAGCGTGATTGACGCCTTTGTTGATCAGCCAGCTGCGCCCTCCTCCTTTCCACCATCTCTCTTTGTCTTAATTCTGATGGCACACCGAAACTTGCGTAAATCCCATTGAAGATCCTTCGGTAATCTTTGTTGTTAAAATTAATGGGATAATTCATTAACTGAGCTGATCGATTTATGGCATTCAACACTGCTGTATGATCAATTTCTGTAGTTCCAGGAATCCTTGGATACAGGAGAGTTGTTTTCTTCGGAGCAGTGAGGGGAGTGTTTGTCATGGCAGATTGTCTGTAGAGATATTCTATGAACGATTGATTCTTGTGTTGGGAGAGGAATTCGCGAAACAAATTGTCCACAGAACCTCCTTGTACATCTTGGTCCATAAGATAGTAATGCTGCATTATAAACTCCTTGACCAGTTTATTCCATTGAGCAGCCTTCTTAGAATGAATCCATGTTAAGCTTTGAGGCTCTGTCAGCTGGAATTTTTCGAAGAATTTGAAAATTGGATTTGATGGCTCATCTTCCTCTTCATCCGGAGATTCATCCTTGTCATCTTTAGCTCCAGTCTTTCCTTGACTTAGCTTTTCCGCCCTCCATAATTTTCTGAACTCGGGATCAGCGATCTGCTCCGCTTTGTATCCGTCCAGAAACATTTCTTCCTCTTCTTCAGCCTCCGACATAACTTTCTTCCCTTTACGATCTGCTGCCTTTTTAGCCTCATCTCTCTTGAGTTTTTCTTCGTTTTCTTTTTGCAGCTGCTTGGCTTCAACAATCTGTTTTGCAGTTAATTTCTTTTTAGAAGCAGCAGCTGGTTTCTTTTTTTATTTGAGCTGAGGGAGCGGCGGGCTTGACAATCTTCTTTCCTTCCCCCTTTTCGACATCATCAATAAATTCTTTGGAAATTATGAGTCGAAGGGAGGCAATCTCCTCATGGAGTGCTTTGAACTTTGCTTCAGAGTCTTCTTTGTATTGTAGGAATGTTGAAATGTTGTCATTTACTTCATTGAACTGCTTGGAGGCATCCTTGATATGAGATTCAAAATTAACAGCCAGCTCGCTGTGAGCAACCTTCATGTTAGTAATTGTCTTGTTGATTAAGAAAATTTCATCCCCGGTTGCAACATCAGCATTTTGTAGGGCTCTGGGCAGCTGGTCTAGAAGCAGTGCAGGCAGTTCGTTTTTAACCACACTAGGAATCGTGGTTGTCTCCATCTCCTTATATTTTTGTTCAACGTGCTTTTTGACTTCTGCGACCATCCTTCCTCCAGCTTCATTCATTTTTGACTCGAAGGATTTGGCCTCTTCTTGAAGGACAACAATCATGTTGTTTGTCTCTTCCTTGTACTTGTCAAAAATTTCGCGATCGTTGTCCAAGTCCTTATGCAGCTCGTCGGATATTTTAGAATGAGCCAGCTGGATATTTTGTTCAACAGTGTGTAAAGCGCTCTCTGCAGCTGAGAAGATGAAGTTTGCCAATGTAGCAAATCGATTGTTGATCCTTAGATGAATAAGCTCATTGATTTGATCTGCTGTCATGTTGGGTCCAAGTACGGTAGAGAGTAAGTCCTCCAAAGTGTGTTGGTGGAAGCCATCTGGTGTAGTGCCGTGTGTGAAAATTTCTTCAAGATGTTCAGCGACGGCTTGAACTTCAGTTGTTGCGGCAGATGGTTCCAAAAGATGTGCTGCTTCCTCCATTACAGCAGATGGTTCTTCCTTGTGAATTTGGACAGTGGGATGTGGAAGAGTCACCAAGTTTTTCTTTCTCAGAGGTTTTCTCTTCGAAGTTGAATATATCGTCAAAGTCACCCGAATGCAAATCCACTGCCAAGTTGTACAAATCTTGCTCCTTCTCATAGTAAGAACTAAGATCAATTTGAAGAGCGGCTGCCTCCTCTTTCATCTTTGTCAACACATAGCTTCGAAAATACTGCCTAGCATCTGGTACGTCAAGAAAGCCAAAGTGTTTTTGCAGTTTGTTCTCCTCAGCCTTCAGCTCGCTGATGGAGAATAATAGTAAAATAGCCTCCAAAATATAGAATTTGCAATCTTTTATTTCCAGGTAAGTTTGGAACCTTTGAGCCAGTTCAAATGTGGCTGGAGTAAGCTGGATGCCAGACATCAATTTGATCAGTGCCTCAATAGCCTTTTCTTGCAGTTGCTTGAAAAGTAATTGTGCTCCTTTTAAGCGCTCGTCAATATCAACAGCGAGCTGCTCGTGAGCGTTGATTTCCACATTTGCTTCATTTATCTCTTGAACGGATGTATCCTTAATTTGATCAAGAGTGGCATCCAGTTCATCCACAAGTTTGCGAGCAGTTGGTTTGGTTTTTCCTTCCTTGGAAACCCTCGGCTTTTTCGCTTTCTTAGTTGCAGCTGCTAGTTTGGGGTTACCAGCTGCCTTCCTCTTGGCAGGTCGATCGCCAGCTGCTGTTTCTTTTGCTTGTGCTGCTGCTGCTTCACCAACGGTCTCTGGTTTCTTTGTTGGAATCACCCATTCCAAGTTGGATTGTCCAACTCTTATCAGTGCCTCCTTAATTTTATCATCGGTGACCTTAAGAAAGATTTGAGACGCAATCCCCAAGGACATCTCCATCTGGTGTCGGGTCCTTGGTAGAATCCAATCCTTGTTGAATTCCACAGATTTGTGCCATTTATCTCTTTGAAAGAACCCAGCAGTGATGGTACTAAGTTTTGTGGAGAGTCAGAGAGGTCGTTTGATGTTTATCCGTGTGCAGTTGCCATCATCGTCTTGTCGAATGTCGATCTGCTGTTCCTCATCCACTATGAGTTTTAGCAGAGATCGTGCCCAATTTACCTTGAGATTTAATAGAACAACAGCCATGACTTTGAGTTTTCCTGAGGTGATAGAGTCATAGGTGCCTTGATGTCCAAGGAACACCTTTTGGATGTAGTCAAGGAGTAGTCTGTAACTGGGTAGCATAAGTGCCCTGTTGAATGCTTTACCAGTCCATGTAAATGGATGTGCGAGAATTATATCAAGAGTCATCTGGATGTGTTCGTCGGTGACTTCTTCAATCACAAGATCACCTTCATCAGCCAGATGATAGGTTTGCAGGATCATTTCAATAACGGTGGTGCGGATATTGTCCTCCTTCGTCTTTTCAATGGGTATCTTCACAGTATACTCATCTCGATCGTCCACCATCCACGAACAATAGAGAAGTGCAATCTGTCGTGGCAGAAAGTAATCTGGTTCCATGGTTATGATCTTGTGGAACCCTAAACAATATCACATGTAAATGTGAGAACACAGAGAGCAGTAATTATATAAGAGATGAAATTGACCAATTGAAGAGCAAGAGAAAATCACACATTGGAAA
The DNA here is from genome assembly GCA_026898415.1 of Leonotis leonurus. Lineage (NCBI taxonomy): Eukaryota > Viridiplantae > Streptophyta > Magnoliopsida > Lamiales > Lamiaceae > Leonotis > Leonotis leonurus. The sequence continues at coordinate 64,485 of JAPKLX010000479.1, forward strand.
TGAACGATTCACATCATATGGAGGTTTTTCACAGAATCAAGATAACTTGTAGAGGACAAATTGTGCAAGTCTTATTGAAATGCATACATAATCAGTTGACATATATCTACGAAAAGCGAGCAATACAGACGGTGATTCAAATATGAGTACAGTGATTAAATTCGAGTTTATATTTTCGTGGATTTTAACCTTTGCACGCCTGGATTTTGCTAAACAATACATCTAAGGTACGAAACCCGTGATGTGATAGTATAGCACGAGGCTCTGGTGACAACTTAGCCTCTATTGCGTGCAATATTTCCGATAAGGTAATCAGAGGTGCGTGGGAAGATGAAGAGCTAGCTTCAGAAGTGGCCGTTTAAAGGGTTTTGTTTAGGTTTAAAAACAAGAAGTGAAGGTTTGCAGGTGAGCTCAAGCACAACAATGGCGGTTTAGGTTTTTGTGAGAGGGAATATTTGAATGAGTGAGAAGAATAGTCAAACATTCATATATATATATATGCAAATAATGAACGGATCAGATTGAATCTTAGAAAGGAGAAACAAGTAACGGTTAAGATTACTCCCTGGTTTAATTATTTGCCGCCCAAAAGTCGAGTGAAGTTTATACGCCATCAAATTTCGTCCATATGGAAGTCACATCATTGTCTCGAAACACTAATCGAGGTCTGCAACATTAAATGAATTGCACTTTATCCGTCACCTTTTCTGACACACAGCCGTTCGATATTACCTAGTAATTAATAGTTTTTATTAGCAATCATTAGACATAAATAATCAAAGAGTTGGAGAAATAAATGAACTTGATTCTCCCTTGATTAATGCCCTAGCAGATCGTTTTAGGCTCGAACGATCTCCTCTACTTGATGTTGGCAGCAGGCTGCTAAATTTCTCGTTATGAAGTTTGCTGTTGTTGTTAGCAGATCGTTTTCTTTAGAACGATCTACTGTCGTCTGCTATTGCCAGTAAAAGGAGCAGATCGTTTTTATCTTTTGAGCGATCTGCTGTTGACAGTTATTTTGCTATTGGAAGTAGAGGAGCAAATCGTTTTCATCTTTCGAACGATCTGCAATTATTAACATTAGCAGTTGGCTGCTTATTTTTACTTTCATGCAGCTTGCTGTTTTTGTTGATGGATAGCAGGTCGTTTTTCTTCTTTGAACGATCTGCTACATGTTTTCAACTAATCAGCTAGATGTTAATTTTTCAAAGTGAAGTAGTTTGTTTTTACTTTGAATTAAAGCACAATTTAGCAGCACATAAATATTGGTAAATATGTAGCTAAAATTAAAGATGTGATAGCAGATGGTCTTTTACCACCAGCTAGCTGTTATCAACACTTGTACCAATTTCAATAAAGTTTATCAATCCCAGTTTTCTACAAAGCATTTTGAATCTGTCTTCGGGTAATGCTTTTGTGAGAACATCAGCTCGCTGCACATCCGTATGAATTTTCTCGATCTTGATGTTCTTCTTTTCAACATGATCACGAATAAAGTGATGACGAACATCCACATGTTTGCAGCGAGTGTGTAGAACATGATTTTGAGTGATTGCAATTGCGTTAGAGCTATCACAAAATATTGACACATCATCCATGTAGACTTCATAATCTTTTAGTTGTTTGATCCACAAGATTTGTGCTGTGCAACTCCCTGCAGCCATGTACTCTGCTTCTGTTGTTGAGGTTGCAACCGAAGTTTGTTTTTTAGAAAACCACGAGATGAGCTTGCTTCCAAGAAATTGACAAGTCCTAGATGTGGATTTTCTATCAAGCTTGCAACCTGCATAATCAGAATCAGAGTAACCAGTTAATTCAAAATTATCATCACAAGGATACCATAAACCTATTTCAATGGTTCCTTTGAGATAACGCAATATTCTTTTGGCTACTTCGCTTCCAAGTGGGATTCCCTTGGACTAGCTTGATACCTAGCACAAACACCAACCGCAAAAGTAATATCAGGTCGACTTGCAGTTAGATATAAAAGTGATCCGATAATACCACGATACTGTTTTATATCTGTTGCTTTCCCAAGCACATCCGGGCCAATCTGTCCATTAGTTTGCATTGGGATTTTTACTGGTTTGCAATCTTTAACACCAAATTTTGTGATGAGATCGTTGATGTATTTGGATTGATTGATTAGGATCCCATCAGTAGATTGCTTGACTTGCAAACCTAGGAAGAAGTTCATTTCTCCGATCATTGACATTTTGTACTTGTCCTGCATTAGCTTGCAAAATATGTTGCAAAAGAATTCTGATTTGGATCCAAAAATAATATCATCAACATAAATTTGGACTAAAAGGATATAGTCTTGGACTTTGATGGTGAATAACGTCTTGTCTACTGATCCTCGCTTGAATCCCGATTGAAGTAAGAATGTGGACAATGTTTCATACCAAGCTCGAGGAGCTTGTTTTAGTCCATATACTGCTTTAGCTAATCTGTACACCTTGTTTTCATCTTCAACTTCAAACCCTGGTGGTTGTTCCAAGTAGACTTCTTCTTCCAAAATTCCATTTAGAAATGCATTTTTTACGTCCATCTGGAATACTTTGAAACGTTGGAAAGCTGCATAAGCAAGAAACAATCTAATAGCTTCTAGTCGTGCCACTGGTGCGAAGGTTTCATCAAAATTAATTCCTTCTTGTTGACAATATCCGTTGGCGACTAGTCTTGCTTTGTTTCTTACCACTTCACCTGTTTCATCTCTTTTATTCTTGAATATCCATTTGACTCCAATAACACCTTGATGTCTAGGTCGATCCACCAAGTACCATACATCATTTCTTTTGAATTCGTTTAATTCTTCTTGCATGGCATTGATCCAATCTGCACTTTGCAAGGCTTCTTCGATGTCTTTTGGTTCGGTGTGAGCAAGATAGCAGCTTAGTAATGCACTTTCTCCATGCATGCGTCTAGTTTTGACTCTATCTGCTGGGTTCCCAACAATGAGATCAGATGGATGACTATCTACCCATTTTCTTCGCCTTTTCATTTCATCCTCAGATACTTCAATTTCCATCTCATCGGGTGGATTCTCAAATTCGGGATGATCTATGGTTGGCACATCAAAGATATTGTCAGTATTTAAATTAATACTTGATACGTCGTTTACCAAATTTTGAACACATGGTTGTTGAGATGATGGTGTAGCAGAGTGAGGATTTGTTTCATCAACAAATTGTTGTGAACATTCTTCATGCGAGGTTCCCCCTTCATTTGTTCCCCCTAGATGAGATAGTTGTCCATCTGTTCCCCCTTGCTGTGGCTTTTCTACAGCAGGTTGATTGTTTGTTTCTTCTTCATCTTCATCTTTTCGAGGACTCCATAAGAGAATGTCGTCAATGAGTCTATCTGTGGAGTTTCTCAATGTTGAGTGAGAGAGATCATCTTTTGAAGAAGAGGAGCTATCTGTTCCTGAAACTTCAAAATTAGATTCATCAAAGACAACATGTGGGGTTACTTCCACAACAAGAGTTCTCTTATTAAAAACTCTATAAGCTTTACTGATTTCAGAATATCCTAAAAATATTCCTTGATCACTTTTGCTATCAAATGTTTTTAGCTGAGTTTTCCCATTGTTGTGAATGTAACATTTACAGCCAAATAATTTAATGTAAGAAATTTGAGGCTTTCTGTTATTCCACAGCTCATAAGGAGTTTTCCCGTGACGTTGTGTGATGACTGATCGATTTTGTGTGTAGCAGGTGGTATTGACTGCTTCTGCCCAGAACTTCTTTGGAAGATTGATTTCATTCAACATAGTTCGGGCAGCCTCTTTGAGCGACCTGTTACGCCTTTCTACAATCTCATTTTGTTGTGGTGTTCGAACTGCTGACGTTTGATGTTGAATTCCCATTTTTGAGCAGTATCCTTCGATCATGTGATTGATGAATTCAGTTTCACGATCAGATCGAATGGTGATGATGGATGTTTCCTTTTGATTTGAAAGTTTGTTGAGAAGATCAGGTAGTTTCTCTAGAGTTTCATTTTTCTTGAACATAAAAACAACCCAAGTGAATTTAGAGAAATCATCAATAACAACAAGAGTATGAGTTCCAAAATCCTTGAAGTGGAATGAGCTGCCTTTGTATGAAATGATGCTCTTGTTTGTTTTCCTGCTTGGCAAGCTTCACATACACGGTCTTTGTCATAAATTTGGGTAGGTAGACCTTCAACTAGGTTGTCTTTCACCAGCTTGTTGATTAATTTGAAATTTAAGTGGCTCAATCGTTTGTGCCATAACCAGCTGGTCTCTGTACTTGATTTTGTTACTAGACAGGTTTCAGTTTGATCATTCCATTGTACGATATACAACCTGTCCTGCAAAATTCCTGTAAGAAGAATTTCTTCTTCTTCTATGTTTTTGACAAGACATTTGTTAGCTGTAAATTCTACTCTCTTGTTGATAGCACAAAATTGGTTAATTGAGAATAGATTGTGATTTAAACCTTCAACATATGATACATTGAAAATAGTAGTGTTACCAACTTGAAGGTCACCATAACCCTTTGTGTATCCTTTTGAATTTCCTCCAAAAGTAACATTTGGTCCAGTGCTCTCCTTGTAGTTGATTAACAAGTCTTTGTTGCAAGTCATATGTTTGGAACATCCGTTGTCAAGTATCCATACCGCACCCCGAGCTGTGTACTTTCTTCTACTCGATCTCCTATCCTGCAAGGAAAGATTATTTAGCTACCCTACTGAATGAGGGTGCTTTGTTAGTAGACACAGTTCCTTTTGGAACCCAAATCTGCCTAATAATAGTGACATTCTGCGAAGGTCTGATTTGTTTGCCACTAAAGTCGATATACACAACTTTCTTCTTGGCAGGTGGTTGATTAGGCACAACTTGTTTCCTAGGAGCAGATGGTTTGTTAGGAGCAGATGGTTTTCTTTGGTTGAATAATTGAGGAGCTTGCTGATGATTAAGCTGTTGAGCAGTTTGAATAATCCTTTGAGCAGACTGTTTTCTTTGTTGAAACCCAATCCCTTAAGTGGTGAATTTTTGTTGTCGTTGGCCTTGATCCTTGATTAAGATGGCTTGTGGCTGTCTTGCATTGTTGTTGAGATTCACTATTTTATCTTTTCCCTTTTCTTTGACAAATTTCCCTTTTGGTGGTCCTTTGTTAACTCCGTCAAATCCTAGTCCAGTACGATCTGCAACTCTTCTTTGCATGTCGTTGATGAGTTGAATCCGATCCTCTTTTTTGTGTATTGAGTGGTTTATCATGGCACTCAAGTCATTGACTTTACGTTGAGCAGATGCTTCTCGATCAATGAGATCAGATATCTTGGCATTCAATGTGTAATTTTCTTCGCTCTTGCTTTTGAGTTGTTTAAGTAAAGCATTTTCCCTGTCATTGAACGAGCTGCTGATTTCCTTCATTTCTTGAATGGTGTTAGCCATTCTTCCATTTTCTTTTATTGCATGTTTGAACATCTTGTTCAATTTTGCATGATCTTCCATGAGCTTGGTGAAATCTTCGATGGACAGATCGTCTTCACCTTCTTCTTCATCACCAGAATCACATATAGATTGATTAGAAGAAATAGAATTTTAACAGTTTACCTCTTGACTGTCGAGTCCATTGTCATGACCCATTAGACACTCATCCCATTCTCCTTCATCTTCATCAGCTATGAAGGCTTCATCATTTTCGGATGAGCTGTCTGATAGGTGACTTGGAGATGATTGCTCTTCGGCCAACATCGCTTTTCTTTGCTCATTTAGCTTCTTGTCTCTTTTGGCACGAAGTTCATCTCTCTCTGCTTTTGATATGTCTGGACAATCTGTTTTGAAATGTCCCTTCCTGCCACACTTAAAGCAAGAATATTCGGAGAGGTCAGCTTTAACATATGGAGTTGATTTTACCTCGTTCCTTCGAGTAGGTTGATCACCAGATCGATCTTTCCCTTTGAATTTTCTGTTGTTGTTTTCTTTGTAGTGCCTTTTGTATCTGTTGGCTCTTACCTCCATTCTTTGGAATCTTTGAGCCATGAGAGAGTATTCTTCGAAGTAGTTCTTCGAAGGATAGTTATCATCATCAGAACTGGATGATTCCTTGACAACAATAGTTGGAGTTAGTTTTGCAGCTTCTTTGCTTTTCATCTTTGCTTTGAAGGCTGTTTCTTTATCATGGTTTCCTGCAGAAGATGGTTTGCTAGAGGAGGAATTAGATAAACCATGAATACGATTGATTTCGTACTCATTTCCAGTAAGTAAATCAAATAAAGAGTCAGTGGTAAGAGATTTAAACTCTGGCATCATGGGATGCATGGCTGAGTAAATTTCCCAAGTAGCAGGTAGAGCTCGGATCACTTTCAAGTTTTTCTCTCGTTGAGAATACTTGTTTTTGTCGATCATGGCTATCTCAATCAGTACTTCGGTGAACCGGTTTTTCATTTGGGCTATTGTTTCTCCAGACTTCATCTTGAACTCTTCAAATTTATTACAAGCGATAGATAGCTTGTTTTCTTGGATGATGTCAGATCCAAGGCTAATCTCCTTGAGTACATCCCACATCTCCTTGGCTGTTTGAAGATGTCTGATTTTGGCCAAGTATATGCCTCTTACCGTACTTGAAATTAGTCCATTGGCAAAGTCATCGAGTCCAGCTTCTTTTCTTTCTTCTGCAGTATATTCGTCAATAGTCTTCTCCTTTTCAACTATGACCAATGAAGGAGTTGGACCAGTTTCATCTTTTATCTCAGCGCTTCCCTTGTTCATAATTTTGATGGGTCCATCAGTAATGACCTTCCACATTTTGATGTGTTGAGCACGTAAGCACATCTCGATTCTAAAGCTCCAGTCATCATACCCAGCAATGGAGAAATCCTCACAAGCACGTATCATCTGTCCTTCCATAACTTCAAAGTAGACGGTTAGATAAATGCAAGTGCAATATGCTGTGAAAACGTTTTCAAGATCTATCCAAGATGACCACACAGAGATAATCTCTTGTGAAATAGAAACAAGGGTCAAAATGGACCACTGCCCTGATACCACTTGTTGGTCCCGAAAGAGCTAGATTGGTGTATGGGGGGGGGGCGGAATACACCAATTCAAACTTTTTGGGTTTTCTTGTTTTAAGCTTAGGTATAAGGTTTAAGCACACTTAATAAATAAGATAGCTTAGGGTTGTAAAACCAATCTTCGTGTCAGGAAGATTTAATCTTACTCAAATAAGACCTTATGCGTGAAATATATTAATCAAGGATAATAAATACAGATTTAAACTTGATTAGAGTAGTGTGCGGAATATGGCGGTTAATGTTCTTTTTAATGTGAAAAACGTTTTTCTTCTAGAAGAGATTATCAACTAAGATTTAAATGTAAGAGTATGAAGAAGATGATGATGAAGTAGATAAGAAATAAAGAACACAAGCAGTTAACGTGGTTCGGGATAAACTGTCCCTACGTCCACGGCTCGATCAAATCTAGATCGAAAACATTACTAGCTTTCTCCTTTCTTTTTACTCGTTGAGAACGAGCCACAATAATTATTAAATCTAGATAACTTCTTGTGATTACAAATCTTCTTTCTAAGAATGAATACTACAATCTTAGGTTACAACTGGATCAAATCTAGATCCTAACTTGGGGTTTTGTAGAAATAGATTTCCAGAAAGTAAATATTCAAAAACTGTAAACACTACTAAGAATTCTTGATGGTTGGAAGTGTTTTGAGCAATGAGAGCTTGAAGATTTTTGCAGAGTAATGGCAGGATAATAGCTTGAATTCTCGTATATCTTTCTGGAGGTGAAGGTGGTATATATAGCCTCTTTGAAGAAACTATCCGTTGGAGACGAAGACGTCCTTTCCTGATTGCATTAATGGCTGCATTAAATGCATGCCAGAGAAGTTGAGACACGCGCTGCCAAATGAGAGTAGCTTCCACCTTTCACGCAATTTCCCAGTGTATTGCCATACTGGGAATGATTCACCGTACTTGAATTTTGATATTCTCGTACTTCATTCCTTAAAGTATGCTTTTGATGTGACAATACACCAAGTGGTTGACTTGTGACAAATTTAGGTATGTCGGCAGTCCACCGTAGTTATTGTGAGGAGCATCTTGATCTTGATGTAATGACAGTTAGCTGTTCTTCGTGTTGTACTTCCATCTTGCTGTACCTCCATCTTGTATAATGACCAGATCATTTTGAAATAGAAACGATCTGTTGTATATAAAGTAGAGATGATGACCAGATCGTTTTTGACACAAATGATCTGCTGCTTGTGATGACAGAGGGTTAATGAAGTGAAACGAGCTGCTTATCCTCAAGTAATGACTTGAGACGATCTATTGTAGGTATTGAGCAGTGGGCTGGACTTTAGAACGAGCTGCTCAACTACTTGTAATGAACTACAAGTATATTTTATTTCCTATATCTAATTATAGTCTAGAGAACCAGATCGATATAAGTATGTTTGAAACTTCAAACCACTTTTACATTTGTGATCTGTTGATAGATGAACTAGAAATCGAAACCAAAACAAGTATAAATGACAGCGAGCTGCTACTATGTGAAGCAGATCGTTATTTAATATATGAAAACGATATGCTCTCCACATTAGGAGCCAACTGCCTTACATAGAGAGAAAAAAAACTTGTTAAACAACAATCATTGTGTCCAGGATATCTTACTAGAAAAAGACAGATCGTTGTTTCAGTTACAAAAATGATCTGCTTCTATTACAATTTAAGATAACCTTAATAGATAACAATGATAGCCTGGTTTCTAGTATACAAAATATGAAAGTGTAGTTTCGAGAAACATCATCAAAACAAATATAACTTCATGGGGTTCCCAACAATACTCTTCTTGTTTATACTCGCTGAGAACGAGCCATAAGTCTCAAACCCAAACTGGTCGAAACTTATGCACGAATAAGGGTCGTGTCCCTTTACAACTTACAGAAAACTACTGTAACTGGATCTCTTCACGTTAATCCACTAGAAAACTACTAGCTAGCAAAGATCTCCTTCTTTCTTTCTCGATAAGACAGACTTGAATCGAGGTCTGATTACGATCACGAATGGTTTGGAACACGATCTGGTGAGTATAAATCTTCTCAGTAAATGCTTCGATGGTTTAGATGATTTCTGAGCAGAGTTACAACTTGTAGATGGTAGATGATCTTGAATACGTATATTGCTCTCATTTCCTCTGCCAGTCTTTGAGCTTTTATAGGTGTAGAATTTGAAATTCTAACCGTTGAGCTTGATTGGTTTGAAGTTAATGTGATTTCGCCAATCAAGGATAGTGAATCCCTAATTTATCTCATCTTGTCTTCTAAAAAGTTTGACAGAATCTTCTAGATATGGTAAGCAGATCGTTTGACCGATACTGCTTTCCTTTTTCTAGTTTTGATTGATTCTCTTCCTTCTATGGTACGAATGACGTAGCTTAGTTTTTGAGATTCAACAACAATTAGTCGATATCATCTGGTTTCAGCTTTTGAATGTCGATCTGATTGTAGTCGTTCTGGTCGAAGTCGATCTGGTCGAGCATAAGATGACATCGATCTGGTCATAGTTGATCTAGTTGAACACAGGTTGACATTGATCTGGTCATAGTTGATCTGGTTGAAGACAGGTTGACATTGATCTGGTCATAGTTGATCTGGTTGAACACAGGTTGTCATCGATCTGGTCATAGTTGATCTGGTCCAACACGATCTGGTTGAAGATGATCTGGTCCAAACACGATCTGGTTGAAGATGATCTGGTCCAACATGATCTGTTTAAAAATGATCTGGTTCAACACGATCTGGTTGAAGATGATCTGATTCAACATGATATGGTTGAAGACGATCTGGTTCAACACGATCTGGTTGAAGATGATCTGGTCCAAACATGATCTGGTTCAACATGATCTAGTTGAAGACGATCTGGTTCAACACGATCTGGTTGAAGATGATTTGGTCCAAACACGATCTGGTTGAAGATGATCTGGTCCAAACACGATCTGGTTTAAGATGATCTGGTTCAACAGAATTTTACTTCGAGATGAGTTGATTCTGCTGAGTGTTCTGGTGTGAACAGATAATTGTTCTGATGAAGCTTTCTGCTTGTTTCTGTCTTGTTTTAATGTTCTGGTCCTATTGACTAACAGAATGACAGAATGACTTTTATAGGATAAAATCCTTTACAAGATAAGTCATTTCGAAGACAGAACAGGGATCAATTCTCCTATCAGATACACTAAATATATTAGTGTTATGTTATAATTAAAGCAGATCGAGGTAACACAGAACATAGATAAGTCTAAGTGTGTTTTCGAGAGAACATCATCAAAACTAATTTTATTTGCGGGGTTCCCAACATCATCTATGATCAAATAGTTGTTACTCTCCTCAGAAATCATCTCACTCTACAAGCATTCATACGAGAACGTTTCAATTCACCAGATCGTGTTCTAACCTGTTTGGGATCGAAATCACACTAAACCGATATAAGTCTGTCTTATCGAGAAGAAGGAGATCTTCGCTAGCTAGTAGTTTTCTAGTGGATTGACGTGAAGAGATCCAGTTACAGTAGTTTTCTGTAAGTTGTAAAGGGACACGACCCTTATTCGTGCATATGTTTCAAAACAGATTGTGTTTGAAACTTGTGGCTCGTTCTCAGCGAGTATAAATAAGAAGAGTATCCTAATAATGGATATCTAATCCAGTTTGGATTGGACCGTGGACGTAGGGGGTTTCTCGAACCACGTAAATAATTGTGTTATTTACTTTCTGCATTTTAAAATTCAGTTGTTTTATTCACTAATCTGCATACTCATTCAAACTACATTTTTAATCGACCTGCTAAATCTCTGAATAAGATTTAAAAAGGTTTTCTAAACAAAGAGCACTAACTAAGTCCACCATAGTTACGCACACAACGCTTTGCTAGAGAACAAGATCACTCTTCATTTCGGCCCAGTGTTATTCACACGAGTGATTATGCCTGGACAGAACGATATCGATTTGGTTATCGATCTGGTTTGTCACAAACAGCGATCTGTTTTTCAGAAAGCTTAAATCTCTCTAAATAATGAGTCAAGAAAATTGAAAAGTTTGTATTTGGTGTATTCCCCCCTCCCATACACCAAACCTTGCTCTTTCGGGACCAACAGATTTCAATCAAAACCAGAAGGATTACGTCAATGATATGGATAAAGATTTGCGCCACAAATTGCGAGATCTCAACAAAGAGCTTAACAAGAAAATGGACGAAGCTTGATCTGAGGGTAGAGTCCGTTGAGAGACAAAACCAGAATGTTAAAACTCTGGTCACAGACATGCTCTCCAATGAGAAAGAGCACATAGATGAAGCTGTGAAGAGTCAAGCTACTGCGATTACTGCAGACGTGATGGAGGACACCACCATTGATATACATGCCCAACTTGCTGCCTTTCAGAAGGAGAAGTTTGTGGACCTAATGATTGCCAATCAAGTCAGTGTGCTAGATGCTCTGCTCTATCCAAATCATACAAAGTATGAACACCAGAACATGAGATTGACTAAGGTGGAATACCTCCAGCACACCTACGATGCCACTGTCTCCACAATGAAAAGCCGACTAGAGAATAAGCTTGATGCAACAGACCAGACGGTCAAATTATTGCTAGGCTTCAAGGAAGATGTTGTACACAAGATGGAGGAGATGAAGGCAAAAATTGCCTCCCTTCGTACACTCATCAAATCTATTTTTGATGATGTCGAAAAGGGGGAAAGGTAAAAGTATGGCAAAGATGGAGATGGCAAAGGAAAAGAAAATAATACAACAGATCAAGGTGAACCAGATCAAGGTCCACCAAAAGAATCTCAAAAAGAAACTACACCTGCTCAACCAACCAAGGAGAGGCCCACAACGCCACCTAGGGAAGATCTTACGGTTGAACCAGAGCAAAGCCATCAACAACCCTAACAACAAGCAGTACGTGACAAGGGAAAGAAACCCATTGACGAGGGAGCCCAGATTATTGAGCTACTCTTATTTGGAGCAAGCAGTGAACAAGCTTGTGACCCTATCTTTTAGGCACAATTTTACAAAGAACATGCTGAACGAGAAAGGAAGCTAGCAACTCAAGAGGCCAGAGAGAAGTCATTTCAGACACCTCTTTCTCAACCTACATCAGAACGTTCACAACAGCAATCCTCACAATCCACCACCCAATCAAAGAGAAAGAAAAAGAAGCCTTTTACTGCCTGGAGCCTCTCTCTACAGAAGAAGACGCCCAAGGATAATTGGGTACCAGAAGGATTGGGAGCTTATCAAGCAAGGATTCATTATGAATAGATATTTCTTAAAGGAACCTATCTATTCAGAATCGACACTAGATGAAGACTTCAACCAATACATGGAAAATATTTCAGAGAAGGAATTGATCCAGGGGATTAGATTGGCATCCAAGGACGCAAAAATTCAAATTAAGGCACCTTAGCGGGAGTACATGGTCTGTCCAACTATCCCAGGAAGCAACATACTAGATAAGACATATATTCTCAATTATATCAATTATGTGGCCAAGATCAAGGGCTACAAGATTGATAATCATGATCCAAATTACACCAGAGTAAGGGACGACATCTATGAGAGTATCCAGCTTACCTCTGATGCTCAACGCGAGAAGATGAAGAATGGAGGTGCTGACAGATGGTTCTCTTAGACTTTCCTATCTCTTATCTATTTGTTGTTCTTATTTTTGATATTTATCTTGTAATCCACATATTCTCAAACTATTATATATATGTGGGTTTTCTGAAGACAAAGTCTCATTGTCAAGAACCATCTTATTGCTTATGATTGTTATAACACTTAATAACAATCTCTTACAACCCTTCTGGTTATTTAAAACCAGATCATGCGTTATTTTGTAAAGTGTGGTTTCGACATCATCAAAAAGGGAGAAATTATTGGGAACCCCACAATATTTAGTTTTGATTATGTTCTTTCGAAACACACTTAGATTTTATTCTGCTTGCTAGGTCTTAATCTGTTCTAAACTGTACAAGATCACTAATGTATAAAGTGAATCTGATAGAGAACATGATCTTAGAGAATAACTTAAAATGTAAGGGATTAAAATCCTATAGAAGTTATTCTGTCCTTTTTACTTGCTCGTGGACCAGATCAAATAGCAGATTAAGCAAAAAGATGATCTGACATATGGCCACTCGATCTGATTAAGTCAAGATTACTCACAAAGTCCTCTACCATGTTTTGGAGCATTTCTTTTTTGGAACAGATCGATAGTTTGACCAGAACGACGTCAATCTGTTCTGACCAGATCATTATCCAAAGTGAGCCAGATGTAGCAGATCAACTTTAGTCATCTGACATTATGCCCAAATGTACTTAAATGAATCCAAGATTACTTGCCACATCAGCAGATCTCATGAAGATGGAAAGGATATCTATTAGAGATCAAATTTGGAAGGAGAATCAATCAACACGCGAAAAAGGAAAGAAGCATCTATCAACGATATGCTTTCCATATTTATTGAAGATTAGGTCAAAACTTTCCGAAGGCAAGAAGAGATAAATTAAGGATTCATATCTCTTGATTGATAATCACTTTCAAATAAAACCAATCAAGCCTAAGGGTTAGAATTTCAAATTCTACACCTATAAGAGCTTGGAACCAAGACTGGAAGAGTACGGATACTATCATCTACGATCAACAAGCTGTTACTCTGCTCAGAAATCAACTCACTCATCGAAGCATTTACTTGAGAAGATTTCGACACACCAACTCGATTCAATTCTGTCTTATCGAGAAGAAAGAAGGATAACTTCACTAGCTAGTAGCTTTCTAGTGGATTGACGTGAAGTAATCCAGTTACAGTAGTTTTCTGTAAGTTGTAAAAGGACACGACCCTTATTCGTGCATAAGTTTCAACCAAATTATGCTTGAAACTTGTGGCTCGTTCTCAACGAGTATAAAGAAGAGAGTATCTTAGTAGTGGATATCTAATCCAGTTTGGATTGGACCGTGGACATAGGGGGTTTCCCGAACCATGTAAAAACAACTATGCCATTTACATTCTGCATTTTAATTTCAGTTGTTATTCTGCTAACCAGCACAATCATTGAAACTGCATTTCTTAATGAATCTAATTAAACTTTTAAAAGGTTTTCTAAACAAGAGCATAGACTAAGTCCACCATATTCCGCACACAACGCTCTTTTAGAGATCAAGATCAATCTTGATATCTACTGTTGGGAACCCCACAATATTTAAGTTTTGATGATGTTTTCTCGAAACACACTTAGAGTTCATTCTATTTTGCTAAGTCTTAATCTGTTCTACATGTACCAGATCACTATAATATAAAGTGAATCTGATAGAGAACACGATCTTAGTCTAGATTAGAAAATGACTTGGAATGTAAAGGATCTCATCCTATAGAAGTCATTTTGTTTTTCCTTTTGTTCGTGAACCAGATCAATAACAAACCACCAGCAAACAGATGATCCATCATATGGTCACTCGATCTGTTTTTATCAAATCACTCACAGAAGATTCTTCCATGCTTTGGAGCATATTTCTTAAAAGATCAGATCGATATCAATCTGGTGTGACCATATCGTTTATTTCTAAACCAGATGATACCAGATCAGACCCAGTTAACTGACACTCACTTGTTTGACCAGATTAACTGATGAGAAACCCAAAACTACTTGCCACATCAGCAGATCTTATGGAGAATGAAAGATTATCTATTGGAGATTAAACTTGGAAGGAGAATCAATCAACACGCGAAGAAGGAAAGAAGCATCTATCAACGATCTGCTTTCCATACTTATTGAAGATTTGGTTAAAACCTTCCAAAGGCAAGAAGAGATAAATCTGGGATTCATATCTCTTGATTGGTAACTACATTTATTTCGAAGCCAATTAAGCCCAACGGTTAGAATTTCAAATTCTACACCTATAAAGCTTGGAACCAATAATGGAAGAGTACAAGACGATTATCAATGATCATCAAGTTGTTACTCTGCTCAGAAATCAACTCACTCATCGCAGCAATTACTTGAGAAGATTTCTACTCACCAGATTATGTTCTAAGTCGTTCGTGATCGAAATCACACTAACTCGATTTAAGTTTGTCTTATCGAGAGAAAGGAGGAGATCTTTGCTAGCTAGTAGCTTTCTAGTGGATTAACATGAAGAGATCCAATTATAGTAGTTTTTTGTAAGTTGTAAAGGGACACGACCCTTATTAGTGCATAAGTTTCAACCATACTATGCTTGAAACTTGTGGACTATGCTTGAAACTTGTGGCTCGTTCTCAGCGAGTATAAAGAAGAGAGTATCCTAGTAGTGGATATCTAATCCAGTTTGGTTTGGACTGTGGACGTAGCGGGTTTCCCGAATCATGTAAAAACAACTGCATTATTTACATTCTGCAATTATTTCAGTTGTTTATTCACTAACCAGCACGTTCACTCAAATTGCATTTTTAATCAATCTGCTTAATATTCAGTTAAGTTTTGCATTAAGTTTTGCAAAGGTTTTCTAAATAAGAGCACTGACTAAGTCCACCATTTTCCACGCACAAAGCTCTGATATAGAACATGATTACTCTTGATCTCTGCCCAGTGTTATTCACTAGAGAGTTTCTGTCTTGACAGAATAAGATCGATCTGGTCATCGATCTACTTTGTCAAAATTAAGCAATCTGTAAACAGAAAGCTTAAACTCTCTAAGAAATTAGTTAAGTAAACTGAAAAGTTTGCATTTGGTGTATCCCCCCCCCCCCCCCCATACACCTAACCTTGCTCTTTCGGGACCAACAAGTGGTATCAGAGCAGTGGTTCATAAGACCATTGTTTATGTTTCACAAGGTTGAAACCTCTGTGGTCAACTTGAATAGATCTAGGTAAACCTTTTTCATTCACTAGCATCCTATCTATCATTATGGAATCTTTTGTTATTAGGGCATGTGAAGAATTCTCCATCCAAGGATACATAGAGTGGAGTTTTAGAATCAAGATGTGTCTAAAAGTTCATCACTGTCTGATGTGAAAAGTGACAGGGGAAGGACCATTAGTGATTCAAGAAGAGAAGACTCGAATTACAGAAACTGGTGCGGTCAAGGAGATCGTGCTCAAGGATCCCAGAACGTATACATCTGAAGAACGGCGTGAAGCAAATCTAGATGACTTTGCCAAAGGAATTATCTTCAGCACTGTTAAAGGAGTCCATCTAGCCAAGATCCAAGATCTAGATACAACCAAAGAAATGTGGGAAGCACTGCGAGAACTCAACTTAGGCTTAGAAGCTATGATCGAGAACAAGCTGTCCCTGGCGTGCAACAATTTCGATGAATTCAAGATGAAGCCTGGTGAAACCAATGAGAAGATGAAGAATAGATTCATTGAGGTGTTACTTGAGGTCTCTGCTTTCAACAATAACAAGTACACACACAGAGAGAAGAATCTCAAAATTCTCAGGGCACTACCACAAAGCTAGGAGATATACTCTACAATGCAACCACTACGTGCTAATTTCAACGATCTGTCTGTTGAGGCACTATTTGACCATCTAGTTGTACACAAATGTGATATCAGAAGGATTCATGGACCAGATCATTCTTCAAGCAAGAAGAACGAGAGCAGTTCGAAGAAAGAGAAGGAGATAGCCTTCAAAGCGAAGTGCAAAGCAGATGAACAATACCAACTGCAACACTAGAAGGAGAAGGTTATGACAAACTGCTTAAGGAATTTGCCATGATTGCTAAGAGGATGGACAAGATGGAAATCAGATCAAGAAAGTATCATAGGTTCTATAAAGATAACAAGGGTAGATACCAGAAGAATAAAGAACTAGAATGATCTGATGGCAAAGCAGAAACAAAGAGTAATGGTAAAACATTTAACTCCACTGACTATACATGTTATGGTTGTGGCAAAACAGGTCATTTCAAAACAGATTGTCCTGATTTATCTAAAAGCCAAAGAGAAGAGTTGAGAGATAAGAGAGATCGAAAGCTTAAAGCTCAACGTAAAGCAATGCTGGCAGAAGAAGACTCAAGTAGCTCAAGTCATCTATCTGATAGTTCTTCAAAAAATAATGAAGCATTCTATGCACAAGACACAGAGGATGACAGGGATGAATGCTACATGGGATTGGATAATGGACTCGACCAGATCGAGGTAAATAAACCAGTCTATGATTCAGGAAATGAAGATGAACCTGAAGTCTCATGGGATGAAATCAATGAGATGTTCCAAAGCTACACAAGCATAAAGAAGTTATTTTGAAGTCATAAAAGAGAATGACAAGCTGTATGAAACAGTGAAGTTCTTAAGTGAAGCGAACACCAAGTTCTCTACTCAAATAAGTGGTCTTGGAGAAAAGATCAAGACAAAAGATGCAGAAATATATTCACTCAATTCCAAGGTGAATGATGTGATCAACAGAAAGGATGTAGTTGAAAAAAAAAACTAAAGAAGACCATGGAAACATGAGCCAGATCAACAAAAGTCAAGAACGAGCTGGTATGATCATTGAGATGCAAACAAGAGGAACAACTGGACTTGGATATACTGGAAAATCTAATGAAACCAAATTCGTAGCTGAAAGGAAGAACATACCAGGTCAAGTCAAAGATCTGAAGAACAAAAAGAATCAACCCCCAGAAGATGATGATGAAGGAAACAGGAGACAAGAAGTACTATCAGAAGAAGGGTCAACCTGCTCACTACGTCAAGACATATAAAGATCAGAAGCAGAAGACATCTACTAAAACATCATCTACCAATAAGAAGAAGATCAACTGGGATAACATTGAGAGAAACCATCCATCTGTCTACAAAGCTATATCAAGAACAGATGATGCTGAAAGAAAGATTACCTGCTACATATGTGTTCCTAACACTAAGCAAAAGAAAAGGCCTTCTTTATTGTCATTGGACAACGAACCTTTTTGTAAATGATAAGATATTTCAATTTTTTATCAATAAAAAAACTATCTATAAAAATAATTAGATAGGATAACTTCAACTTTTTCAACTGATAGTGAAAGAACGAAATCTGGGTACATCCCAATACCAAGTATGGGTAAAAAAAATAGAGATCGAAAGAAATAATTCTCGAGGCCCAAAATCAATATCAACTGCTTCCTCCGTAATAGCAGTTGGTTCTTCCATTCTAGGCTCAGCAACAGGCTGTGTGGTAGATGCTGTGGCATGTGACTTCTCCTTTTCCACAGTCTTGTCTTTAAAATTGAAGATGTCGTCAAAATCACCCGACTGTAAGTCCACAGCAAAGTTATATAAGTCTTGTTCCTTTTCATAATAAGGAGCAAGATCAACCTTCAATGTAACAGCCTCTTCCTTCATCTTTGTCAATACATAAGTACGAAATTATTGACGAGCATCAGGGACATCAAGAAAACCAAAGTATTGAAGCAGTTTGCTCTCCTCAGACTTCAGCTCGTTGATGGAGAAGAGAAGTAGAATTGCTTCCAGGATATAGAATTTGCAGTCACGAATTTCCAAGTAAGTTTGGAAGCGTTGAGCCATTTCAAAAGTGGTTGGAGTCAGATTGATGTCAGGCATGGATTTGACTACCACATCAGTGGCCTTTTCTTGTAGTTGGTGAAAAATTAACTGAGCTCCTTTCAGTCTTTCATCAATGTCAGCAGCGGGCTGCTCATGAGCATCGATCTCCACATCAGCTTCATTTATTTTCTGAGCAGATGGCTCCCTAACATGATCAATTGTGGCATCCAACTCTTCCACGAGATTGCGAGCAGTGGGCTTGCTCATTTCCTTCTTGGTTACCTTCTTACTGGGCTTTTTCATCTTTTTAGCAGCAGGAGCTGGTTTAGGATTACCAGCTGTTTTTCTTTTGACAGGTCGATCAGCAGCCACTTCCTCATGTGCTTGTGCTGCAGTGGCCTCACCAATGGTTTCGGGTTTCATGGTTGGAATCACCCATTCCTTATTCGATTTTCCCATCCTGATCAGTGCTTGCTTTATTTTGTCGTCGGTGACTTTTAAGAAAATCTGAGATGCTATCCCCAAGGTCATCTCCATCTGGTGCCTTGTCCTAGGCAATATCCAGTCTTTGCTAAAATCCACAGATTTATGTCATTTGTTCTTTTGAAAGTAGCCAGCGATGATGGTGCTAAGTTTGGTGGATAGGCGAAGAGGTCGTTTGATGTTCATCCACGTGCAGTTTCCATCTTTGTCTTGGCGGATATCGATCTATTGTTCTTCATCCACTATAAGTTTGAGCAGCGACCTGGCCCAATTCACCTTGAGATTAAATAATACTGCCGTCATTATTTTAAGCTTTCCCGATGTAACAGAGTCATACGTCCCTTGGTGTCCAAGAAACACCCTCTGGACGTAGTCGAGGAGGAGTCAGTAATTGGGAAGCATTAACCCACTGTTAAATGTCTTGTTAGTCCAAGTGAATGGTTGTGCAATCATTATATCAAGAGCTTGTTGAATTTGGTCATCCGTGACTTCTTCAACAACAATGTCTTCTTCATCAGCTAGGTGATAGGTTTGAAGTATCATTTCTATCATTGTGGTGCGAATGTTATCTTCCTTTGTTTTTCCAACTGGTATCTTCACCGTGTATTCTTGTCGCTCATCCACCATCCATGAGCAATAGAATAAAGCAATTTGTCGGGGAAGATAATAATCTAGTTCCATAGTGATAATCTTGTGGAACCCTAAATAAGAACAAATTTTGGTTAAGTGTTTGTAGAAGCAAGCTGTTAAACACTGATATATAGAATGACCAGCGAGACTCTATGTAAAGACGTAATAAGTACATGAATAGTGATGACCACATAATTAAACATATTTAATCCAGTGAGTACGCTAATTATGATTTTTTTTAAACAATAGGAATACTATAATCATAAAGCACGAGGAGTTTATAATCATTATTAATACTGTGATTAATATTAATGAAAGTGTTATGCATATCTTTAGGAAATGAAACACACAGATCATATATGTGAAGTGTTAACATAATCATGCTTTCATAGACATCAGAGATATATGCATTATAAGCAACATATGCACAAACATTAAATCCTAGTTTATGCTTTTGTGAGTTTTAACCTGTGCATGCCTCAATCTGACTAAATAACACATCTAAGGTACGAAACCCGTGATGTGTAAGTACGGCGCGTGGCTCCGGCGATAATTTCGCCTCTATCATGTGCAACATCACCGTCAATAGAATTGGAGTTGTGTGAGAAGATGAAAAACTAGCTTAAGATGTAGTCATTTTGATAAAGTTTTGAGTGGTTTTGTAAAAGAGAGGGTTTTGCAAGAAGGCTTGTGTACAACAATGGCGGTTTTAGGTTTTTGTGAGAGGAAATTTTGAAAGTGTGAGTGAAATAGTCAAACTACCACATATATATGCAAACGATGAATGAACTATATTCAATCATATAAAAGTAATAACAAGTAACGGTTGAGATTACTCCCTGATTTAATCATTTGCCGCCCAAAATCGATTGAAGTGCACACGTCATCAAATTGCGTCTTCAAAAGTCACATCATTGCCTTGAAACGGGAACCGAGGACTGCAACATTAATTGGTCTTCACTTTATCTTTTACTTTTCTGACATTGAGACTTTTGGTATTACTTAATATTAAATAGAATTTAATATTAATCATGAGACATAAATACTAAAGGAGATAGAGAAATAAATGAATTTTATAATTCTAGTTCAAATTCCCCCTTAATTAATGCCTTGGCAGATCGTTTTGTGGCTTGATCGATCTGTTATCCTCGATTTTGACAACTAGCAGCTAATTTTCCACTTTGTGCAGCTCGTTGCTGTTGTTGATAGATAAGCAGATCGTTTTCTTCTTTGATCGATCTGCTATTTGTATTCCACTTATCAGCTAGCTGCTAATTTTCCAAATTAAGCAGCTTGCTCTTATAAGGAAATAGGCAGCTAAAGTTAAGGATGTGTGATAACAGATGGCCTTTTACCATCAGCTAACTGTTATCGACACTTGTACAAATTTCGATAAAATTTATCAATCCCATTTTTTCACAAAGCATTTTGAATCTGTCTTCGGGTAATGCTTTTGTGAGAATATCAGCTCACTGCATATACGTATGAATTTTCTCGATCTTGATGTTCTTCTTTTCAACATGATCACGTATAAAGTGATGACGAACATCCACATGTTTGCAGCGAGTGTGAAGGACAAGATTTTGTGTGATGGCAATCGCGCTGGAGCTATCACAAAATATGGGCACAGCATCCATGTAGACTTCATAATCTTTTAGCTATTGTTTGAGCCACAAAATTTGTGTTGTACAACTTCCTGCTGCCATGTACTCTACTTCTGTTATTGAGGTTGCAACCGAAGTTTGCTTTATAGAAAACCATGAAATGAGCTTGCTTCCAAGAAATTGACAAGTCCCAGATGTGGATTTTCTATCAAGCTTGCAACCTGCATAGTCAGAATCAGAATAACCTGTTAATTCAAAATTATCATCACATGGATACCATAAACCTATCTCCATAGTTCCTTTGAAATAACGCAAAATTCTTTTGGTTGCTTCCAAGTGAGATTCTCTTGGGCTTGCTTGATACTTAGCACAAAACCAATAGCAAATGTAATATCAGGTCGGCTTGCAGTTAGATATAAAAGTGATCCGATAATACCACGATACTGTTTTATATCAGCTGCCTTCCCAAGTATATCAGGACCAATTTGTCCATTAGTTTGCATAGAAATTTTTATTGGTTTGCAGTCTTTAACTCCAAATTTTGTGATGAGATCGTTGATGTATTTAGATTGATTGATTAGGATCCCATCAGCAGATCGTTTGACTTGCAAGCCTAGGAAGAAATTCATTTCTCCCATCATTGACATCTTGTACTTGTCCTGCATCAGCTTGCTAAATTTGTTACAAAGGAATTCAGATTTTGATCCAAAAATAATGTCATCAACATATATTTGAACTAAAAGGATATAGTCTTGGACTTTGATAGTGAAAAGCGTCTTATCTACTTATCCTTGTTTGAATCTCGATTGAAGTAAGAAAGTGGACAATGTCTCATACCAAGCTCGAGGAGTTTGTTTTAGTCTGTTGGTCTCGAAAGAGTAAAGTTTGGTGTATGGTGGGGTGGGGAGGGGGGAATACACCAAACACAAACTTTTCAGTTTACTTGACTAAATTTAGAGAGATTTAAGCTTTCTGAAGAACAGATTGCTATTTGCGACAGAATAGATTGATAATCAGATCGACCTTGTTCTGTCCAAGCAGAATCTCTCGAGTGAGTAACACTAGGGAGAGAACAAGAGCAATCTTATTCTCTAGCAGAGCGTTGTATGCGGAATAATGGTGGACTTAGTCGGTGCTCTTTATTTAAAAAACCTTTACAAAACTTAACCAAGTATTTAGCAGATTAATTAAGAATGCAGTTTTGAATGAGAGTG
This sequence comes from Leonotis leonurus, assembly GCA_026898415.1. Taxonomy (NCBI): domain Eukaryota; kingdom Viridiplantae; phylum Streptophyta; class Magnoliopsida; order Lamiales; family Lamiaceae; genus Leonotis; species Leonotis leonurus. The sequence goes on from JAPKLX010000479.1 coordinate 86,933, forward strand.
AATGTTAGTGAATAAAAAAAACTGAAATAAAGGATGCAGAAAGTAAATAACACAGTTGTTTTTACGTGGTTCGGGAAACCGCCTACGTCCACGGTCTAATCCAAACTGGATTAGATATCCACTACTAGGATACTCCTTGTTTATACTCGTTGAGTACGAGCCACAAGTTTCGAACACAACCTGGTTGAAACTTATGCACGAATAAGGGTCGTGTCCCTTTACAACTTACAGAAAACTACTGTAACTGGATCTCTTCACGTTAATCCACTAAAAAAACTACTAGCTAGCAAAGATCTCCTTCCCTTTCTTCTCGATAAGACAGACTTGAATCGAGTTGATGTGATTTTGATCACGAACAACTTAGAACAGGATCTGGTGATTTGAAATCTCCTCGAATAAATGCTTCGCAAGATGAGTTGATTTCTGAGTAGAGTAACAGCTTGTTGATCGTAGATTTTCACTCGTGTTTTCTTCCAGTCTTTGTTCCAAGCATTTATAGGTGTAGAATTTGAAATTCTAACCGTTGAGCTTGATTGGTTGAAGTAAATATGATTTACCAATCAAGGATATTGAATCCCTAAGTTATCTCCTCTTACCTTTTGAAAGGGATTGACAGAATCTTCTAAGTATGGTAAGCAGATGGTTTGACAGATATTACTTTCCTTTTTCTTATCTTGATTGATTTTCTTCCTTTCGATGGTATGAATGACGTAGCACAGGTTTTAGGATCCACCAATCTAAAGTCAAACACGATCTGGTCGAAGACGATCTATTCGAAGACGTTCTGTTCGAAGATGATATGGTAGAACGAGATCTAGTTGAATATAATCTGTTTGAAGACGTTCTGTTCGAACATGATCTAGTCGAAGATGATCTGGTCGAACACGATCTGGTTGAATATGATCTGGTCGAGCACGATCTGGTTGAATATGATCTAGTCGAATACAATCTGTTCGAAGACGTTCTGGTTAAATAGAAACTATGCTTTAGAGCATGGTTGATTCTTCTGAGTGTTCTGGTAAGAACTGATGATAATTCAGATAGATCTTCTGCTTGCATCGATCTGCTTATCTATCTGGTCCTTTAAAACTAAGAAATGACATAATGACTTCTATAGGATAAAATATCCTTTACAAGTTGAGTCATATCGTAGATAGGACTAGAATCAGTTCTCTTATCTAAAACACTTTATGATATAGTGTTCTGGTACACATACAACAGATTGAGGTCAAACAGAACATGATTAAATCTTAGTGTGTTTTCGAGAGAACATCATCAAAACTAATTATTGTGGGGTTCCCAACAATTTTCCCCTTTTTGATGATGTCGAAACCACACTTTACAAAATAACCCTAAGTAAGAGTTTAACAAGATCTGATTTTTAGACAACCAGAAGGGTTAGTAGATTGTTATTTAGTTCATATAACAATCAAGAGTAAAATAAAAAATTCTGGACAATGAGACTTTGTCTTCAGAAAAATCCACATGACTAAAATATGTTTCAATAATTACAAGTGGAAAACAAAAAGAAAGACAAAAGTCAAAACAGAAGAAGCAGATGATTGAAGATAAAATCATTTTAAGAGAACCATCTGGCTGCTCCTCCCTTCTTCATCTTATCTCATTGAGCATCAGAAACTAATGACGTTGAGGGTGTGGCTATTCTGCCTCCTCTTCATCCTCCTCACTAATTCTTTGCATTATGTCCGGTGAGGGTGTGGCTGTTCTGGCTGGAGAAAAGTCTTTCTCTTGATGTGGGTTGTAACTGGATTCGGGTTCAACAAAGAGTGGTTCTGTTTGTTGAGCTTCTAGAGGTACTGTCTCAGCCTGCTTTGAGCTCGCTTGTTCTGGTACTGGTTGTAGTATATCACCAAGTTCTTTTGGTATTTCTACCATTGGTGGTGGTGAGGAATCTTGAACCTTTCTCAGTCTACGCCTCTTCTGCTTAGGCTGAGAAGCTGAGGTTTCTGTTTCAACAGAACTTCCTCGTTTCGTCGGTGGTTTGCGAGCTGCCTTCTCTTTTTGCACCTTTTCTTTTGGTGCCTTTGCCTTCTGCTTTTCCAGGGCTTTTGTTTGTGGAATCCAAGTTGGGTTGGATCTACCCATCTCCAACAATGCCGCACGATGTACCTCATCTATAACCTTATTGAACAAGGCTGGAGCAAGTCCTAAGGACATCTCGATCTGATGCAGATCTTTAGGAATGGTGAGACGAGTGTTGAAGTTGATGGCATCCTCCCAAACCTACTGTTTGAAGAATTTCTCCACCAGGAAGCTAATCTTGGTAGAATGCCTCAAGTTCCTTCTAACCTCCACCGAGACACCACGTCCTCTGTGGCCTTTGGTATATGTAACCAGTTTAGCCTCTTTAGCCATCATGAAAGTGTATCAACTACTCTAAGTCAATGTTGCGGAAGCTAAATAAGAAGACACAGGATAATTTTTGCGTAGGTTGTGTTAACGAACAACCTACACGGCAGCC
>JAPKLX010000479.1:109414-134334 GCA_026898415.1 Leonotis leonurus
CATATGTTAGGTTCAACATAATAAACGACAATATAAAATACCTAACACATCAGGTCAAACAGAATTCTGCTCAAGTTGACTTTGAGATTCAAGACTACAGCAGTAAGAATTCTGAATTTTTCTGGTGTAACTTGATCATAGGAACCGCTATGGTTGAGGAAGATCTTTTGAACCAGTTCAAACATCAATTTGTAGCCTGGTTGAAGTAAGGATCTGTGAAACATTCTTCCTGTATAGTCTATGGGTATCACCATCATCATTTCCACTGCTGTCTGGAGTTGATCATGAGTGATCTCATCCAACGGCATGCCTTCATCCTTCAACCGATAGGCCTGGTTGATCATTGCAATGACATTGTAAGTCGTTTTACTTGTCCTATCTCCGATAGGCATCAACATATTGGCTTCGAGACCATCCTTATCATTTTGCCAGGTTAAATAAAATGTGGCTACTTGTTTTGCCAGATACATGTTGGGATGAGAGGTAACAATGTTACAGAATCCTATGAACACAAGAACATATATATATATATATATTCATCAGTTAAGAGATTATCAAGTATGACTTTCCCAAACAAATAAACAATTAATTCATATTATCCAAAACAATACCCAGAAAAGGAATATAAAAGGTGTACAGAACGTATAGTAAGATGAAAAATACATGAAATTTAAGAACTTGAAAACCTTTGCAGCGTGTAATTATGGCGAAAATTTCTTTGAGTTTTCAAAAGCCGTGGGTTTCAAGAATCGCGAAAGGTTCAGGGAAAAGAAACTTCTGAACCTCAGCAACGTGTTGTAAGAACAAAGAAGTTTGAGGTGCCATGATCAAAGAAAAACTTTGAAGGAAGTTTGCGGGAGAGAGAGAGACAAATATGGAAATTGCTTAAGTGCTTAAGAATAGTAGTCCTCAGTGCGATGTATGTGTAGGTGAATAGTTGAGTACATGAACAATACATATATATAAGAAAACAATCAACGACACAGATGAAAGCGATAATAATTGAAGGATTGGATGAAAGTCTCCCTTTTTAGGTTTTCCTGCTTCAGTTTTCCAGTTTGTCGCCTTTCATTGCGTTTGATGTACGCGCTAGATCCTAGGGTTGTAGGCGAGAGTGTGTGTATCTTCCTATCCACTGCAACTTTCCTTTTCCTTTTCTTGCAGGGATTTTCTCGATCACAGTTTCCAAAGGTGTGCTAATCATCACAAATATAAGAGATTTAACAAATCTAGGTCAGAAAATAGCTTTACAGACTGTAAGTAGATATTTTTTAAATTTTAAAAATTATATAATTTAATATATGTAATATTTATATATATTTTTACCAATAACGTTAAATTATATACAAATAAAGTTAGTAAATTAATAAAGTTGAAATTATTTAATACAATATGTTTAATATTTATATATAACTTGTACCGTATAAATTAATAGAGCTCCTAAATGGAATGACTATTTGTATTGCACTCTACGTTTCACTATTAAATTTAACATTTAATTAATATTTATAATAATACATTAAAATTAATATTTTTTGAAAAACTATACTCCTTCTGTCCCACTTATTTAAATTTATTTACTTTTGCCACTAATATCAATATTTAGTTGTAATAGCTTTTGAAGAACATGATTTGTGCTTTAAAATTTGTTAAATAAATAAATGTGTCTAAATAAGTGAGACAACTCAAAAAGAAAAATATGTCTAAATAAGTGGGACGAAGTCAATATATGTTAGTTTTGAATTTATCAATTATACAAATTGATTATTATTATTAGTATTAAATATTAAAAACAATTATATACTCTGGTCAAATAGGACAAATTTTTAGTACTAAATAGATTCAGTTTGTACATGTGTATTATGAATTGTTCAATATTTAACTTATCTTGATGCTCTAATGGTTCATTGTATAGGCTTTGAAATAAAGGTATTGAGATTGAATCCTAATCATGTTAGTTTTTAATTTAATAGTTATAGTCTTATCTTTGCCATTAAAATTGAATTTAATTACAAAATCGCCACTCAAATTGAATGTTTCATGGTTTATATATATATAGATTGTAGAAACATGTTTTGAAAATATAGATGTTTCTTGAAGAAACAATAAAACATGTTTCTAAAGAGACAATGTCTTAGATGTTCACTTAAATTGTCGTTGAAATGAAGCAATTAATATTCTTGAAAAATATAATATTAAATGCTTGCTATTCTTGGAGTTTAATAAACTGAGGATCATTCTTATTAATAGATCAATAACAAGCTCTTGAAAAGCTCTATTAATAAATCATTCTTATATGATTTCTATATACTTATAATCAAAGTTATGACATCAAGAGCAGCAGCTTCTTTGATGCATTGAGAATTGGAATTCACTTGTTATTTAACAACTTCATTAAATAATTCTCGAAGTTGTTCTTCAAGGTCATTTAAGTTTTCAAGTGATTCCATGTGAGTATCACTCACGTCGATCCTCTGGGAAACTTTCGAATTGGAAACATTTGACATCACATCTCTTCGAGAGTGTCTGCCACCGGAGTCTGGCTCTAGAAGAGCTCATTAATTTTATTCTATTAAAAATTATCCTTATGTAAATATTTGCATATTAACTATAAAAGCTATCGAATACCATGTTACAAAAATATAAATATATATTATTTAAATGACCCAAATTATTATAAAATTATAGAGGCATGAGTGTTTGTGTCATCCCCTATATAATTAGTGTGTGCAAATAAATAAATAATTTCCCATCTACTATTTATTTATCATCACAAAAACGTACCGAACGGACTCTAGAAAAAATAAGTTTATACTCCGTCGAAACATATATCTAAAGCCAATAATGGAGGATCAATTTCTAAATGGTACGTCCTAATCCAACTAATGTAATCTTCTCGGCATTAGGGGAAGATATAATAAAAGAATGTCGTGAAAATTGTGTTGGATTTATTTTATTAAAATCCACACACTAATTAATATGAACCAGAAGTTCAATATATTTTTGACTTCGAATGAGTGATTAAATCTTTAAAGATACTTACAAAATGCACATTAAGAACTGAAAATGTCTGAATGAGATCAATTCCTCTATGCCAGAAGCGTGATATATGCATTGGTGCGCTAAAGGTGATAATCCGCAGAATATAAATTTAATAGATCGCTTCACTCAAAAACCTCCCGAAGAGGATCGTCTTGAAGACAAGAATCATAGTACACTTTCACGTGCACTAAATAATTATAATACTGTGATTACGGAACGACTATATCCAAATATTGTGGGAAATGAAATAAATTTGGTTTAAATTTATATTGAAATTGACTTGAAATTTGTCAATATGATGAGAGTAATAAATACAGTATATCATAGTTGTCGACAACAAATTTTTGCCTTAAGAATTGCTTGCAAATTGATTATTTGGATCCAAAAGCTAAAGCTTATAGAATGGTGCCAGAAGCACCAAATAATGTGAAAATAGCAATTCAGGCAGAGTTAACTCCCTAAATAGACGAAAGCCATTTGTAGTACATGCACAATGAAATGTGGTCCCGAAAGGACACATGAATGTTTGTTTAATTATATATAAATAATCTAGTCCATGTAGGAAACAATTAAGTGCTAGTACAAAATGATAAATGAAATGAATTGGTTGATGATAAATAAAGCGTGATTAACTTAAGGATTTTAGCAGAAATCCTAAATTAATTACATATACTCTTCTATTGAATTAAAATGTTACGTTATCAAATATTTCTGGCAATAATCATGGATATAAATATCCATTTAGGCCATGTTTGGTAGATAAGATATGATAGGATAAGATTAAATTATCTTATTAAATCATGTGTTTGGTATCAAATATGATAAATACGTCAGCTGGTATTAAACATTGAGCCCGTGTCAAAATCACTAATTTACCTTACATTTTAATCCTAAGAAGGTGGTGAGATTAAAATAATCTTGATACACCATATAAATTTAATCTTATCATGCTATATCCTATCATGACTACCAAACATGGCCTTAATGTATTCAAGTTGGATAAAAATAATACCTAGGGGTTGAAGGGATTATAATCCAGCTATATCCATGCCAAAAAAAGCGGGCCGAGATTATAATAACGGGCCACTCAAAATTCCCACAAGATTACATAGAATTATTGTAGTATATCCTCCTATATCATGGGTACCAAATGGACCCTTTTGGTAGCCAAGATAAGATATAGCATGATAAGATTAAATTTGTATGATGTATAAGGATTATTTTAATCCCACCCCTTCTTTATGATTAAAATATAGGGGGAAATGATGATTTTGGCACGGGCCTAGTGTTTAATAGCGGGCCGACGTATTATTCACATTTGCTACCAAACACATGATTTGATAAGATAATTTAATCTAATCATATCATATCTTGTGTCACGTCCCCATTTTACTTCTCTAAGTAAAATCGAGGAAAACGTGACTAATTGGGAAAACGGATAAAGAAAAAACTAAACGAAAGCTTTGATATACAGATGAAACGTGGAACGTACAACAAAAGGGAAAGATTTCGATAGAGTTGTGTGACCGAAGTCCAATACATCAATGAGAACTTAACGTTCGAAATCATCAGGGATTTAAAATAACATCAAGGAAACTTCCATGAACAAGTACCAGTCTGAACTACATAGTTCGAAAGCAAGATAGATAACTAATAAGTTCTTGGATCTAAAACAAAAGTCTGACAGCGGAAACTGGATTAATATCTAGATTTACATGTATGACGACAAATAAACCACCGAGAGTAAAATAACAAGAGTTTGACAAAAACCCACCGCTGAGCCTTCCACTTCGTCATCGCGACTTAACCTGCACATTTATAAATATATGCAGGGCTGAGTACGAAAGTACTCAGTAAACACTTGCCGAAATCACATTCGTACTGATATATTTGCAATTGTCGTAATACAGTGCAACATAGGGATTTTGTCACTAAAGAACCTATGTCCACTAAAATTCTTGTGATCTTAAAAGTTCGACTGCGCAGTCTAAGTTCTGGAGTAATCATACATATCTGCAATTTTGTGTGTCGGGAAAGTGGCCACTTTCCGCGAACACTGAATCGGCCAACCCGCTAAGATGACTCATGGTTCTGGTGTACACTAACCTTAAAAGATATAAATCTTCAAAGGTCCGAAATCGATTAATTTCAACAGATACGCATCATACCAAAATACAAATATTTTCGACAATGCAATACTTCATAACATTTCAAATACTAGCATTCTAAAGCGAAAATCATACTTTAGTACAACGCATACAATTTTATTTGTAAAAGAAAGCCTACCTGATGTGCTTCCTCGTCTAACGAAAGTCTGGTGCAAAATGACTGGAATTTCCTTTCGCCGCACCTTAATCGTAATTAAGAGGGAAAATACTCATCGTGAGTATATAATTTATTTCATCTAACAATGAAATAATACTCCTATTATTCTAGAAATGTTTCTAACCTTCTCGCTCGACTAGAATTTGAGTATTTAAAGATTTCTATAACCATATAAATATTACTACTAATTTCATACTTAATAGATCTAAATTAGTGGATCAAACTTAATTAATTAAACCCAATCTGGGCCCACTATACATAATTAAGCCCATCACTAAAAAAAAATCGAGCCCAATTTAGGATCATACAATTTAGCCCATTTCGATTTTTATTGATGGCCCATTTGGTAAATTTTATTCTGACCCAATAATTTACTATGCCCGGCCCATACGTTTAATAACAATGGGTCCTAATACTTCTAACCCTAATCTAATTCAAACTATTACCCTCTACTCTTCACCTCACTCTCTGTTCTTTCTCCTCAACACAAATAATCATCAATTCAATCCACCATTTCGTCGCCTCATCCTCTCCGTTTCTCTCTCGACTGCCTCCCTCTCTGTTCTCGCTTACTTTTCTTCCTCAGCAAGGAGTTCGTCGACTTCCAGTAGAAGCAGCAGTCGTCGCCCTTTCTCTTTCAGGAAGTTTTATACTTCTTCTTGGTTTCTTAGCTTTTATTTCTGATTTCAAACGATTTCAAAAATTTTCATACTGCATTCTCAATTCTTCTTCTAAAATTTTGTTCTGGAGAGATTTTACAAGTTCTAATTCGAATTAGGGGTTGTGAGAAGAAAAGACGGAGCTTCTGTTTCTGTTAAAATGTTTAAATCTTGATTGGTTTAAGATTTAGATTTTTCCTCCAACATTGCCTTTCAACTCTTCTTACTTTCTAATTCTCTGCTTTTCTCGATTTGTGGTAGGGCAATTGAACGGGGTGCTCGTCGGTACTGCTTCTGGTCGGTGGGCTTTGGCTTCTCCCTTTACAGGTAAGGTCTCTTAAGTTCTGTTTCTATATTATAGGGTACCTAAGGTGCATGTTTCTTTTTCTTCTCCAAATTTTTAGTTTCAGAAATTTGACAAGTTGGGATTCGAATTTGGGTTCAAATTTTGAAATTCTCGTATTCTAGATTTTAAATTCCCTTGCTTTCTGTATGATTCAAACTCTGGCTTTACGTTTCCTGTTTTAACCAATTTGACTTATTAAAGCTTTACTCCTACTCTATTCTGCCTTCTTCTTTTTATTAAGGTTTGGAAAAGAATGGAAGACTTCGGTTTATTTAGGATTTCAAGGCTCTGTTTTATTAAATTTTAAGCAATTACTGACTGGTTTTTATATTCTTGTTCTGACTGAAGAACACAATACTTTGGTTGCTGGCCTGATTTTGGGTTGGTTCGAGGAAGAGGTCCTGGGGATTTTGTTGCTGTGCAAGGTAGTCTTCTTATTCTTAACTTCTGATATTATTATGTCTTGAGTTGAATTCCTTAATTTGAGGTTTAAGGAGTAGTATTATGTTCTGGAGATATTATATATGTTGAATATGTTCTGGGGTACAAGCATGGTGAGTATATTCTGGAACTTAAATCTAAAATGAACATACAGGAGTCCAAGTTCATATAAATAAAAAGAATAGCTATGTAACAGCTCATATGCTTTGCTCCTAAATCTGTCTACATATATATAAATAATATAGCTGCCTAAGTTCTTGAAGTTTTTTAGGAAAAATGAGGTCTAGTGCTTAGTTTTCATTTTTAGGTCTTGTAATACAGTTACAACTCTGTTCTGAATCATGATGGAGTTCTATGTTCTTCGTGCTTAAATAAATTTTAAACTCTTACTAAGTACTATAAAGAACACAACTGAAAGTTTGGGGGTCAGTAATTACCTTAATACTTCTGAAAGTTTGAAAGGGGAAGACTTGGGTGACTTCTCGGGTGTGGTAAAAACTATTCTGAAAAAGATTCAGTGAATGAAAAACTGAATTCTTTGAAAAGAACCAAGCGAAATGTTTCAGTTGGGATCCGGTACTAGACTGAAAAGATGAAACCAGGCTTACCTTTACTGCTTCTAAATCTGAACCTTGGGTGAGAGACTTTTCTCTTGAATGGATGAACTCTCCTACGGGTGTGTTGAAATGGTAGAGAAAGTATGCAGTGAGATGGGATAATAAAGAGTGTTTCTGGGTGGTTTACAACATAGCAGCTTCTTATTGTACTTGGATTAACACTAGACACTTGAGTTCTTTCTATATCACAGGCTACTTCTTAGCCTATCTCTATTCTTATCTTGACTTTGGGGACATACTTACTGGTATACTCTTTCCCCCTGCAGGTGTAATACGAAAAGAAGGTGATGAAAGGCAACAGCTGCTGTTTTTTTCTTCCTGTAGTCAACCCTTTCCTTTACTTCTACTTTGGCCAGATTTCCTTAATTTGCATTCAAGTGTAAAGGATTTGGGAGAGTGGATGAATCTGCTATTTATGTCCAAGATTTGTTAGATGATTTCTTGTCTATCCTATAAGACTTAGAAGTACAGCTGTAGTAGTTATAGCTTCTAATGTATTAATTCATAATTGTATTTCTTGCTTCTCGGTTGAAACATGGTTCAAAAGTTCAAGATCTCATTTTTTTTTCATCATGCAGCAAGTATATAAATATATATCTAGTTCCACTGTGCATGCATATAGATAGTATATATATATCTAGTCCTATTGTGCATGCATATATATCTATATATGACTTACTGTACAGGTTTCCTATATATATATCTAAATTCTATTCTTGCACTATATACAACATATAACATACGTATATTTAGCTATTGTAGTAATTTACATATTACTATGTCTCTCATTTCATTTGCAAATGATAGCATCCTTCATAAAACCATTTGTTACGTTCTATTCTTCAATTATAACGACTTATGAACCGATTATTAGTATCGAAACATAAATATACCAAACTGTAAGTATACCACCTTACTAATAATAATTTAATCAACTAATTAGTAGAATACAAACCATAATCCCTTTCACACATCACTCTTTACCAAAGCCAAAACATATATTCTTCTGTAGTATATAACTACACTACTATTTGTTAAATCTGTTGCTAAGTAATTCATTTATCTCTTCGAACCTTAACTAACGATTATGCACTTTCTAGAAATTTATTTAGTTCGTCTTCTTAATAAACTCCATTATCTAAATGAGCTTACAAAATAATTAACATACTCAAATGACTAAAATGTGCACGAAAACAATAGCTACTGATATCAATTAGCTAATCGACATAAAAAAATATAACGAAATTTTTATTATCGAGATTTCTGATACATAATAATCAGGAAAATTTTACGGGACATTACATCTTGCCTACCAAACAAGTACTTAGTATAAGTCAATGACTATAATCTTGCAAAAGTTACTAGACAAATATCTTATAAGAGTCCGTGATGGACATGATATTTCATATAATTAGGAAAAATAAATTCGCAACATGTATTCTTTCATATAAGATCGCTATATGTTTTATTATAATTGAAAATTCAACTAATTGAATTCTTCCATAAAAAAATGTATAATGTAATAAAGTGTATCTTTATGCGATTACCAATAATTTTATTTGTGTGAGATTTTGTATTATTGGAACACACAAGTGTTTAAAAAAATATTAAATTCATGCCTAATGACAAAGGTTTTGAACTGAAAGACATAAGTAAGTCTAACTAGTATCTCGACCTGTAAAGCGTGAACATTCATGAAAGAATGAATTTTTACCGGTCAACCTATTTGAAAAATGTTCTATAGAGAACATATTTTTGATAAATAACATCCATTTGCCACAATGATTGTCTCATCACTTGAAGTGAATGAACTCAATTAGACCAAAAGAAGATAATTAAATAATGTTGGAATAAAAGTTCATTGTTTGAAGTGCAAGAAACACTAACTAATATATCAGACATGATTCAAGAAAATTTGATTTTCTAGCTAAAATATATTATTTACTCCTTGAAGAAGATATTTAAATGATATATTAAATATATAATTGGTTATCTCCAAGATACACAAGATGTGTATATATATTGTTACAAAGATTGAAATTGACATTGGTGTGTTATTCGAATGATAATTCTTTATTTGATCTTCATGTAATTTGATATTTGGCTAGTATGACATATAATATATCCTTATTATTTTCTATAATGAATAATATAATGTGTTGCACAAATGAATTTCAGCAGAGCAACGACATATGTGTACACTCAATTTTCTCTCCATGTTTATATTCATATATTGAAGATATTGAATTTTATACTTATATGATTATTTTAGAGAAAATAATTTTAAAATACACAAACTTTTGTCGTTTTATTAATTCTAACACGAACTTTACAAAATTATTGACAATACACAAACTTTGTAACTTACTCAATTTATGACATATAGTTGACTTTAAGTGAAATCAAAGCTGACATGACATTTTATCCTACGTGGGCGAGACACGGCTCCACGTCAAATAAAATATGCCATGAATTGTCAATTTTTTAAAGTTCGTGTTAGAATTAATAATACGGAAAAAGTTCGTGTATTTTAACATCATTTTCCTTATTATTTAAAAAAATATATTATTGTGTCATCTTTAAAATGTAAAACGACGTCGTATTGTGTCCTATGTGCGCGAGACACAGCTCCACGTCAATGAATTATAATATCTCAACATGTTATTTTTATTAGAGTAACTTTAATTCCCATTATATATATATATAATGATACAGATCACTTCCTATTTTATATCCAAAAATCACTTTTTATATGAACTATATCTTATATATATATATCCTACGTGGGCGAGACACAGCTGCACGTAGGGCTGTCAAAATTTACCGATAAAACGGTATACCGTACTTACCGTACCGAAAAATAACGTAAAATATCGAATATAAGGTATACCAAAATTTTTGGTAAGGTATCATACCGTACCGAACTTTTAGGTAAGGTAAAGGTATAATTTTTCCAAATACCGAGGTATACCGTCATATACCGTACCGCGGTATATACCGAAAAAATTGGTATATACCGTTATTTTGGTATATATCGATATATATATATATATACACATATATTTATAATATTACATGTACATATATATTCGATTTGAATTATAAGAAAATTGTTTATTCATAAACTATGAATTATAATTAATAAATATGAACGACAAACTACAAAAACATGTGAATTTATTGATAATTAAAAAGATTGAACGATAACTTATATACTACTCCATCCGTCCACCAATGTTTGTTACATTTTGCCATTTTGGGCCGTCCACCAATGTTTGTTACATTTAAAACTTTCCATTTATATCACACACACTTCAATTAAATAATAATAACAAGTGGGACCCAAACTCCACTAACTACACTCTTTTATCTAAAGTCAAAGCACTACATTAAAACACGTGCCGGGTCAAAACGTAACAAACAATCGTGGACGGAGGGAGTACATATTATCTTAAATAATAACGATAAACTAATATATATATATATATATATATATATATTGTTACATAACTAAATAATAGATGATCTATTAGTTACTAAATATAATAGAAGTTGTAATATATAATTAATGAAAATATATTATTATTTTTATAATATATCATACATAAATGATCAAATTAATTATAATTATATGCCTAAATCTAGTTAATTAGTTATATGAAAATACAATAATATAGTTAGTTAATATATTGTAATTAATTATATGATATTAGTGGTTTATCTCATAAATTATATTATTAAAAAATAATACTTTATATTTTTTATATGTTAGACCTTGTTTAAGGTGATTTTCATTATAAATAAATTCTGGTATATCGCAAAAAAAAGGTATATCGAATTAAGGTAAGATATACCGAAAGTAAATAAGTTTTAGTATACCATGTAAGAAAGATATACCGAAGTAAGGTAAGGTATACCGAAAATAAGATAAGGTATAGGTATGTAAAAATGTCATACCGAAAGTAAGGTATACCGAACTAAGGTATACCGAAAAGTATGGTAAGGTAACGGTATGAAATTTTTCATACCGAAGGTAAAGGTAAGGTATAAGGTATGACAATTTTAGTAAGGTATACCGTACCGCGACACCCCTAGCTGCACGTCAAATAAAATATGCCATGTATTGTCAATGATTTTTTAAAGTTCGTGTTAGAATTAATAATACGACAAAAGTTCGTGTATTTTAACATCATTTTCCCTATTATTTAAGAAAAAATATTATTGTGTCCTATTGAAAACGTAAAACGACGTCGTATTGTGTTATACGTGAGTGAGACACAGCTCCACGTCAATGAATTATAATGCATAAAATACATTAAAATTATAATGCATTTGTTAATGAATAAAAAAATCATCATAATGTTATGAAAATTGTATATTACATGTAATGCATCAATATAATGCATAATATACATAAATTTTAGTTCTTATATAAGACTTGGTTTTCATCAAATCATACCTTTATAATATGTCATGTCAGCTTCGATTTCACTTAAAGTCAACTATATGTCATAAATTGAGTAAGTTACAAAGTTTGTGTATTGTCAATAATTTTTTAAAGTTCGTGTTAGAATTAATAAAACGACAAAAATTCGTGTATTTAAAATAATTTTCCCATTATTTTATTGAGGGATTAGATAATTTATACATAATCTAATATTAGGTCTGGCCATATGCATAATCTCAAAGATTATATCCTGAAGACTAATTCATTATACTCTTTTTCCATTATCAAGTTTAGATTACATTAACATTAAATTAAATGTCACGTAACGGAGGATTCGAACCCGAGACCTTAGCCTTGGACATTTACATCACTACCACTAAGCAACACACGCACGCCAATTTGAGAAACCTACCTTGTAGATTAAGGTTTCTACTAGTTTATTTTATTGTATATATATATATTTGAAAATCCTACCTTATAGATGAATGAACGTGAATGAAAAATACAGTTTCTTTTCTCTTTGCCGCTTCTTCTACAATACTCTTCTCTTCTCCGTTTTATATTGTATCCTTTCTTCATATAGTTGCTTGGTGGAAAAAATCAATATTACAACATACTCCCTCCGTCCACGAATTTCCTTCATAGTTTGACCCGGTACGAGTTTTTATGTAGTGCTTTGACTTTGTGTGATGATATGTAGTGAGTGGAGTTTGGGTCCCACTTAATATAGTGTTTTAAATTGTGTTGTGTGTAGTTAGTGGATGTTGGGTCCCACTTAATGTATTATATTAAATTGAGTTGTGTGTAGAGAGTGTGGTGGGTCTACTTTCCATAAATGGAAAGTTGAATTAGAAAACTTTTTCGTGGACGGACTAAAATGGCAAATTAGGAAGGAAATTCGTGGACGGAGGGAGTATATAATATAATAAAGAAAAACTCTTAATATATGTAATAAATATAATATCCAGGTACGGTTCAAATATTTTGTAACTAATTCGTGCTTTTCTAATTACAAAATCGACACTCACACAAAGACAAGCCTCAGCCACACGAAAAGCAAGAGTAACCATGGGTTGCTGCGGCGAAGACGAAGAGGAAGCACCACCACAATCGTCTCCACCGCATGACCTCCTCCAGCCGCTCTGTTCCTCATCCGCTGCCGACACCACAATCTCTCCGATGAATTCGAATTTCTCGGCTCTCCTCTGCAAGGACACTCTCCGCTGCATACTCCAGAAGCTGTCGCTCTCAGACCTTGCTCGCGCCGCTTGCGTCTCTCGCCTCTGGCGCTCTGTGGCCTCCGATAGCCAGATGAAGATTCAAGCTTTTATTTCGCCATGGAAGATTCGAGACATCGTCGGGAAACCTAGCTCTAGCGGCTTCTGGAGAGAGAATTCCCTTTCGAAATTTGCCGTATCTCACCGACTCTCACGCAGCGACTCCATTGCTAGCCTCGCTGTTAAGTATACCGTTCAGGTATTATATTGATTTTAATCTTTGGATTTTATTTTCATGATTTGTGATTTTGTATGGTCTTGAAGCATTGGTCGATTTGGACCTAAAATAGATTAGTTAAGAAGATTCTTATTTCCTTTTTCTTTTAACGAATAATAGGTTAGGGATACAATAATTTTGTTCTTGCCTTCTTTCGCGCGACTGTAAACTATTGACTCGTGAAATTTTCTTTACTTGGTTGAACTCATATTCAATTTATCTGCTTACTTGGCAAGATTAAAAGGAACCTTCTTGGTAATGATTCAAAGCAGCTCCAAGGTATTACTCATCTGTCCCAATATATATGGCACAAAACTTTTACTATTTTAGGAATGTATCAAGCTTAGTGGGACGTCCAAATAAGAGAATTATGTCAAACTTAGTGGTTGAACTCCTATTCAATTCAAGCTTCTCGCTAATGATAATCACTGGCTCACAGTCACAGCTATGAAATGCTTTTGAACTTTGCAATTTTCTTGTGATCAAAATGAATAACATCGGTCAAAATTTCAATTCTCAATGTTCTCCAGTGATGGATAGCATATGTTGTAATAAATGTATCACACCAACTCGATGTGGGCTGTAGTAGTCTAATATGAATCAGTCTTGATAGTTGTGCTGCTGCTTCGGGTCAGTTTTCTTTTCTTATAAGAATCTTAGTTTGTCTCCTTAGATAACAATTCACTTATAAAACTCAAAAGAGTTTTTGGAAGGTTTATTGCAATGTCAAGTTTGTTGTTGGATTTTTAACTATACGATTTATGGCTAAAACTTGTCTGTAGTGCATTTATAATTATCCAACCTTGACAGGTTATGGACATAAAGCGCTTAAACAACATGATGAGCGACCATGGGATACACTCCAGGGAGCGTCTGCTGATACCTGTTAGCAACCCAAAAATGCTTGTAGATGCCACGTGCTACATAGAAGTTGATGCACATGCAAAGAGAGAGGTTGCGGTACTGTATCTTGAGGGCAGGTCTGATAGAAATCTGAATTCCCTTTTACACAGGCTGACCACTGAGCGAGGTAAAAAGAGGATAATAGACTCGCTGAAGAGGTGTATGCATGTTGATGATGCCACTGCTCTATACTATTTATCCATTTCAAATGGTGATCCTAGAGCTGCTCTTACAAAATTCTCTGATGATGTTTGCTGGGAGAGGCATGTAAGTCTTGCATAATCATAATATACAGAACCACATCATCCTGTTTGTGCTAAACTATGATGGACTTTGCATTACTAGAATTATTGGCGTTTCACTATTTGTAGAATCCTATTTACCCTTTCCTTGCATAAATACTTTTGTTTGTCTGAAACCTTGCTAAGAAACTTGGGGAAATTTCTCGAAGGTATGTATCTGTAGGTTAGTGCTATTCCCCTGTTTGAAGTATCTTGTAGCCATATATAAGTTGTATCTATTGGTTGCATGTATATGAATTTGTCTATTGAATTATATAATAAGCCTGTTCACCACCTATATAATTGTCATCCTTTCTGTGTTTTTGTGTGTAGGGGGTATTTGCCTCTTTTAATAACTCAATTAACCCACTTCAATATTATTGTAGCCTAGCTACTTAACTTTCCATCAAAGGGTACATTTAGCTCTAAATTATCTCATTTAATGCTATTCTCTTCCAATCTTTTATTAACAAAATATCTAACACAATAAAGTTGAAATACTAATAATTTTCTTGGATAGTTTCAGATTTTCTGGTAGATATAGAGATATGCCTGTTTATACTAATCTATAGATTGTAAATGCCATTGTATCTACTTGTAGAAACGAGAAGCTGTGAATCGGATATCCGAGAATTATTGCAGGGAAATACTCCCTCCGTCAACGAATTTCCTTCATAATTTGCCATTTTAGTCCGTCCACGAAAAAGCTTCCTAATTCAACTTTCCATTTATGGAAAGTGGACCCACCACACTCTGTACACACAACTCAATTTAATATAATACATTAAGTGGGATCCAACATCCACTAACTACACACAACACAATTTAAAACACTATATTAAGTGGGACCCAAACTCCACTCACTACATATCATCACACAAAGTCAAAGCACTACATAAAAATCCGCACCGGGTCAAACTAGGAAGGAAATTCGTGGACGGAGGGAGTAGTATTTTTTGCAACTTGAATGAAAAGTAATTCTATTTTGTCCAAACTGAATGTGGTTACAAAGCATTATTTACATATAGAATATGTCGTCATCATTCATAACTAGCCAGTAGTCTACGTTGACCTGTCACCAACGACCTGTTCATTTTCAACGAACTACTCATCACATTCTCCCGTTTCCCACGACCTGCACATCTTCAAGGAGCTGCACTGTCTTCATTGATATTAGCAGATGGCTGCAGTTGCACATCAATCTTCTCATTATGATGGCCAGCAGTCTGGCCATCAACCTTGTTACCCAGTGCATCTCTACATTCCCAGCAAGATGGAAATAACAGAGATCGAACAAACCAATCTTGGACAATGAAAATCAAAAGCAAGAACCACCTAAACACTTGGTGAACAAGTTTGCCAATTGCAAAGTAGTGGGAACCTTCTGGCATACCAAATGACAATCAATATCTAAATGTTCTGTGTGGTCATAATTTTTAGTAATAAATGAATGATAGCAAGATTCTCACAATTCAGAAAAATAGGCAATGGGACAATTATGCGAAAATCTCGCAGCGAATAAGAAATTCACTTAAGTTCTCGAAATGTGGTGCTTAAGGCATGATATTTTGCCTTTACAATAGAAACAGACATAGTAGTTTGCTTCTTACTTATTGAAGAAATGAGAGTAGGGATGTTCGCGGTTTGGTTTGGTGCGATTTTATACGATTTGCGATTTACTATTATTTAATTATCATATGGTGTGTTTATTAATAATTATCAAATGTTTCTTTATGGTGTAAAAAGTAAATAAATATAAATATAAATAAAAGTTTGATAAATAAAATTAATTATCACTTATGTGTCATTTTTTTATTATAACAAAAAAATATCAACACTAATATAACACATATACTTGACTAATAAATAAAATAAATTATTTAAAATTTTAATATTTTTCTACTAATTGAGAATTTGAGATGTACAGTTATAAAGAGTAAGTAAAGAAGAAGAAATTAAGAAAAATATATATTGATTTGTTAGATAATTAATTATTATAATTTAATAATTTATCTCTTACCAAATAAAATAAATAAATAATTTTTATTTAAAAATTTATATAAACATAATATTAATTCAATGAATATATTATGATAATGATATACAATATGCATACATAATTTATATTATGTTTAAGTTATTATATATATATATATATATATATATATGATAATTGTATCACGATTTTGCGGTTTGCGGTTTGGTTTGATTTTTATTTTTAAAAAAACCAAACTGAAACCGTAAAACCCTAGTTTTATAAAAAATTAAATCAAACCATATATTTTAAACCACAAATCGAACTAAATCTCATAAATATAGTTTCATTTGGTTTGATTTATGATTTTAATCGTACCATGAACACCCCTAAATGAGAGGGTCACCAAGAAAAACACAATAACAAGAGATCGTTTATTATTAAGACAAGAATAGCAATTTCAAAGATATTTTAATATTGTGGACTAGATTAGCTAATTATGATATATAGCCGACTTTATTTAATTAATTGTTAGATAATTAATTAATAAAGTGGACTTAAGTATATAGTTTATGATCAATATTATTTAATATAAATAGATACACATATATACAAGTCAAAATATTTGGTGGTTAATTTTAAAATTAAATTTTGAAATTAGTTTTGAAATTAAAATTTAGAAATTAAGATTTGTAATGGTTTATCCAACAATTCACGTGAAACACCTTCGCGCAAAAACTGCTCGGAGAACATGCGAGCTAGGTTCTTTCAAAATTTGGCACGGGGTGCAAGCAAAGAAAGGGCAGCGTGGCACAAGAAACTCGTAGCTGTCATCACCGCAAGACAGTTGTTGCTACACGATTTCTGCTTATTCACGCCAGAATTCCTAGCTGGCGTGGAGATGACGAAGGATAGCAAGCAGACGGGTGGCGACCGGCGAGCAAGGTCGACAACGACGTAGCGGCAGAACAACAGGCGGCCAGAGATACAACCCATAGCTTCTGGGTTTGGGTTCTGCGGATGGGCTACATAGCTTCTGCTGATTGGGCCTTGGCTCTCTCTTTTCTTTTCTTTTTTTCTCTTTTTTTTTAATTCTTTATATTTTTTTTATGATTTTGGGCGGCTACTTGTTCTCTTTATGGCGAGAGTTACAAGTATCAAGGAGGGTTTCTCGATCACAAGACCACCACCCTTCGATGGATCAAACTATGGTTACTGGAAGGTCCGCATATCATCCTTCATAAGATCCATAGATGATGCTGCATGGAGCTCGGTTGTAGAAGACAGGGAACACCCCTCTGATGATACATGTGCAATGAAACCACGAGACAGATAAACTCAAAAAGAAAAGACGACATCCAGAATGAATCAAAATTCGCAATGCTATCCAAGGTGCAGTAAGTGTTAAAGTCTTTGCAATTATTTATACTTATGAAATTTGCAAGGAAGCATTATATACCTGTTTCCAACTTATTTTAAACCTTCAGTACGTGGTGTTGTTTAGACCAGACCCACTGTCCGATAAAGGGACTCAGTAACGGGTACGAGGAATATTTCCAGCCGATATAATTCCGACTTATTTTATTAAATTGCTCGCAAGAGAACGAGTTCGTTATAGATTAATAAGTTGACCCTAAGTCGTATTCTCAAGGAAGGCTAAGCAGAGCATTATCTATGTTGCAGAACATAAAACAATTAAAAAGAAGGGGTTTTGGATTTTTAATCTAATTAATCTATCTAGGCGAATTAAATTAAAGAATTTAAAATACGGATTACCTAGGCGAAAATTAATAAAGCAATTAAATCCTAAATCTAAGAACGAAGAATTAAAGAAACTGAATTTAAACATGCCTTGAATTGATTAATTAACATGATCGAAAGGTTTGGATTAACGAATTATGAATTAATCAAGAAAAGAACAAGAAGAAAATAGATCATAAAGCAATAAAGAAAGCAGTAAAAGAACTCACGAATTGAAAAGAGAAATAATGCATTAAAGAATACCGGGTTTGAATCACGAACGAATCCACAACGAAATTGAAAAACGAACGGAATGGAAATCTAGACTAATAGTGTTTTCTCTCGTGGTCTAAACCCTAATTTTGAAAGTAAAAACGTGAAGTGGAAGAAGACGACGCTGGTTTAAATAAGGGCGAGAATTTCCGCCAGGGTAGCGCTCACTAGGGGCTAGCACTCGCTACCTTGGCTCTCTGATCTGTCTTCCAGCGCCAAGGGGTAGCGCCCGCTGGGGGTAGCGGTCACTACCCCTATGCTCTGTCCTGGTGAGTTTCCCAGGGGCCAGCGGCCGCTAAGGGGTAGCGGTTGCTAGGCCCCTGTTCTGCCTGCTTCAGCGCTTCATCCTAGCGAGCGCTAGGATCTAGCGCCCGCTAGGTCCATGTTCGGCCAAGGCGCATATTTTGCCCTTTTCTTCATCTTTTCGTCTCGTTTCTCTTGTCAAGTCCTCGTTAACCATTTTTATCGATTTTCACCTACAATGTAGCATAAAGAAGACCAAAGCATCAAATCGAACAATAAAAATGAGCATTTGAAGACCAAAAGCATACTAGAAACAAGACCGAAAACGTATAAAACAACCTGCCCACGCACAATACCTTGCTTGTCCTCAAGCAAGTCTAAACTCGACATAATACAGAGATTTCAAAATAAGCGACAAGTATAATCACGCAATGACAATCATATTCATCATGAGCAATCAAAAGGGATCGTAAGTTATAGATCAATCAACACTATGTGTTTCCCTCGAAGGTGCAATTCAATCTGATCAAACTCAATAACACATGTAGATTTGACTTTTCAATTACTCACAAGCTAGACTTTGGATTTTTATCATTATAAACTCAATAGATTAAGAGCCAAATCGCATAGAATTTTCAGTGATATATAGAACATTGGTCACTAGGTGTGATATTCGGACAAACCGAGTATCCTAGTGTGGTTTCCCATACCCATCCCACGAATTCAAAATTTTCTTCGATTTCATAGAGGAAGAGGGGTAGAGTTCTTATCACCTATTCAAATAGTTCAAGCGACTCAATTATAATTATTAAGGCCATTCGAGTCAGATATTGAAAGAGTGGGTTATATGGCCAAAAGTCACGAGATATGAACATTTAGAGGTAATCTAAAGTGTTCTCGTGTGGTTTTCCATGCTCATGGTTTCCAAAGGAGCAGAAGCCTCCCAACTCAATCTCACAAACACAACAATTAACAACCAAGTCTAGCCAATGAGCAATCTTAACCAAATTCACAAAGCTACGAGCTATCACATCAATTCATCACACAAAGAGTAACCCACGACAGTTATGATCAAAATACAATTTTCATACCCAATCGATAACTCACAATAACAATTCATGTCATCAAACATAATCAACAAGTTCTCGTCAAAATCAATCACTAATCATATCAAGCTCTAAAATGCAATTGGACAAACATGTATACACAACTACATATTTCTAATTTACGCCGCATACTACAATATAAAGCATGTACACCCCCTCGAAATAAAGATAGCAATGTCCTCATTGCAACATAAGAACAAGAGAGAGAGGAAAAGAAACTACCCGATACGGGATGATGCGGCAGTGGTGAAAACTGGAGTAGTTGTAGAGAGCCATACCTAAAAAAGAGACACCAAAAGAAAAGCAAACAACAACAAAAAGGAATGAACTAAAAGACACTACCCAGACACATGGAAAAATAAAAAGAAGGAAAAATGTACTAAACGGCAGTGAGAAGTCACTGCTGATCCGGCGGCGGCGGTGGGTGATCATACAAGGCCCAGTTTGACCACTGGGCCTTGAGCTCGGCCATCTGCTGGTTGTTCTCGAGTTTCTGTTGATACTAGAGAGCCGACTGATCCTGAGACAAACGCCACTGGCGGGCCTGCTCAGACATGAGGTTGTGAGTAGCAGTAACCCGCTCCTCAATCCACTCCTGACTCCGCAACATGGAGGAGCTGAAGTCTCCGAACTCTCGGTAAAAGGACTAAGCCTCGTGGGCATGCGTCCCGAAGTCCTGCCGGAAGGAGGAGAAGTCTGAACGAAGGGCGCCGAGTTCAATGCTTAGGGACTGAAACTGGGAAATGAGGTGATCCATGCCACCGAAAGAAGTAGAGCCGGCGCTGTAGTGATATTGGCCGTCACTGCAGCTCCACCATCTGGAGGGGACACAATCAATGTACTTGTAGCGCCCGTCGAATAAGAGGAAGGACCGGGAGCAAAGGCATCCGGTATAGGGGCGTCCTCGTAGGCCTCCTCCTCAGCTGCGTGGGCAGCAACACCCTCATCACCTCCAACATCAGGCAAATTGGCTGCAATGGCGGCCAACTCATTGGTGTGGTTAACCACACAGCGACGAGAGGTGGATGGCACCCACGTATAGTCGGGGGTGCATATCCGAGCCTGCCGTAGCTCAGAATGGTCAATCCTCGACACGTAGATGGTGTCTGCTGGATCAACATTCTCCGGATCGAAATCCTCAAAGTGCCGGGCAATGGCATAGATCACCAAAGGCAGAGTGGCATGATACCGGACTGTGGCCAGCATATTCTTAAAAGTATTATGAATATAGTATCTGGCACACACCCGGGATCCTTGAGCAGCGCTCTGGAGCAGAAAAATCTCGGCCTAATTCACCTTGTTGGCTTGCTCCTTGCCGATGATGCCGTAGGATAAGAACTTGTGCAGAATCATCAGCACGTTGTTTTGGATGAAGCGAACTGGCATCCCACCGGCTTGCCAGTTGTGAAAAACCGTGAGGGAATTCCACGCGGAATTTGGATTGAAGTGGGATGGTGGAGCTTGATCCCCCACATTCTTACCATGAAATCCCATTATTCTGCATAAAACATTGATACACAAATGGCGAGCCACACCTGCAATCTAAATGTGCAACATGTAAGAAGGCACAGTCAGTGTGGACAAAAATTCATGCACAAGTATGTTGGGAACCCTAAAGTAATTTTGGTTTTGATGATGATCTTTCGAATAACACTTAGTCCATTTTAGAGCTAAACTGTTCTACGTGTCAACAGATCACTACATGTAAAGTGAAATCTGATAGAGAACAGATTACGAGATGACTTAACATGTAAAGGAATTACTCCTATAGAAGTCATTTCTATGATAGTATAGGATGAAGGCCAAGATTTCTCACCAAGAAGAAATCGATCTGTTGTGACAGACTTCAACCAGATCACAGACCAGATCGATGATCACAGCGTATCACCAGATCGATAGAGTCATCAAACGACCAGATGACATCATCCTACACATCATATCCCCTTGCCACGTCAAGATTTAAGACCATCCAATAGGGTTTGGTAAGAGAATCCACGATTGACACAAGAAATGAAAGTAACAGTTAGCGATCTGCTTTCCATACTTAGAGGATTGAGTCAACGTTTTTACAAGGCAAGAACAGATATGATGGATACCAGTAATTGGCAATCTACAATCAATCTCACGCCAATCAACAACGGCTAGAATTTTAAATTCAAAGGCCTATATATTTGAAGTTCAAGGTCTGGAGAATTAGCGTGCACTACATCGACAATCTACTCTCAAGCAATCATTTTTTGAACCAGACTAAAAGCTTCAAACAACTTGTGATTCTACATCACACCAACTCAACCTCGATTCAAGTCTGGCTTATCGAGAGAAAGGAGATCACCCTGCTAGCTAGTAGACTTCTAGTGGTAACGTAGAGGTAATCTGTTGTAAAGGGACACGACCCTTACTTCGTGCATAAGTATCATTCTAGCTTTGACTGGTACTTGTGACTCGTTCTCCACGAGTATAAAGAAGAAGAGTATCCTAGTAGTGGATAATCTGGTCTAGTTTTGATCAGATCGTGGACGTAGGGATTTCCCGAACCACGTTAAACAACTGTGTCATTTACCATTCTGCATATTTATTCTCAGTTGTTTATTATCTCTAACTCCTTGCACCTTCATATAGTCTGCATTTCTAATCAATCTGCTTTAATCAATCTGGTTAATCTTTAAGGTTTTCTATATAAGAGCACTCACTAAATCCACCATATTTCCGCACACACAATACTTAGAAAACAATAAGATCACTCTTATTATTATCTAAGTGTCTTCACTAGAGAGCAATCTGTTTGGACTGACCTGGTATCGATCTGCTGATCAATCTGGTTAGTCATCTGCCGAGCAATTTCTTATTTAAGAATAGCTTGAACTCTCTAATAAATAACCAAGTAAACTGAAAAGTTTGTATTTGGTGTATTTCCCCCCCCCCATACACCAAACCTTGCTCTTTCGGGACCAACAAGTGGTATCAGAGCAGTGGTTCAAACGGCCATTGTGTTTGTTTCACAGGGTTAATACCTACGTGGTCAACTTGAATAGATCTAGAAAAACCTATCCTTCATTCACGTGCATACTATCTGCTATGGAATCATCTGTTGTTCGGGCTTGTGAAGAATTCTCCATCCAAGGATATAGAGAATGGAGTTTCAGAATCAAAACAGCACTCAAAGCCCATCACTATCTGATGTGGAAAGTTATAGAAGAAGGCCCACTACAGATCACTGAAGAAGTGACAGTAACTACTTCAACTGGTGTAACTACACAGATAGCTCCCAAAGATCCAAGAAAATATACTGTAGAGGAACGTCGCGAAGCCAATCTAGATGACTTTGCTAAAGGGATCATATCTAGCACAGTCAAAGGCGTACATCTGGCCAAAATCCAAGATCTGGATACTGCCAAAGAGATGTGGGAAGCCTTAAGAGACCTGTGTCTAGGATCAGAAGTCATGATTGAGAACAAGCTGTCTCTTGCCTGCAATAAATACGATGAATTCAAAATGAAACCAGGCGAGACCATTGAGCAAATGAAGATGAGATTCACTGGAATCCTCCTTGAGATATCAGCGTTCAATAAGAACAAGTATACTTAAAGAGAGAAAAACATGAAAGTTCTCAGAGCACTTCCACCTAGCTGGGAGATATATGCTACAATGCAACCACTTCGTGCAGACTTCAATGAACTCTCTACTGAAGCTTTATTTGATCATCTTGAAGGCTATGAATGTGATATACAAAGAATTCGTGGACCAGATCATCTGTCCAAAAAGGCAGAAAGCAGCTCGAAGAAGGACAAAGAAGTAGCCTTCAAAGCGAAGAGCAAACCAGATGAACCTTCTGAACCTTTTATACCAGATGAAGAGAAAGGTTATGACATATTACTAAAAGAGTTTGCAATGATTGCCAAACGCATGGACAAGATGGAGGTCAGATCGAAGAAATATAGACGTTTCTACAAAGATAACAAGAACAAATTCTACAAGAAACGTGATAATGATCGACCTGATAACAAGGATGAATCAAAACAGCAGACAGGTAAAATCACAAAAACATCTAACTCAACAGATTATACCTGCTTTGGTTGTGGCAGAATAGGTCACTTCAAAATATATTGTCCTGATCTGTCCAAAAGCCAAAGAGAAGAGCTGAGAGGAAAAAGAGATCGAAAACTCAAATATGAGCGTAAGGCCATGCTAGCTGAGCAAGATTCAAGCAGCTCGAGTCATTTTTCAGACAGCTCATCAGAGAATGATGAAGCATTCTTTGCTAATGACGAAGAAAGCTGGGATGAATGCTATGTGGGACTAGACAACGATTTGGATGAAGTTGAGGTAAATTCTTGCAATTCAAATTCCTCAAATGATAATGATCTGGAACAGGAGGTAGAAAGTCAATATGAATACTCATGGGAAGAAGTAAATGAGATGTTCAAGAGCTATTCGAGCATCAAAAGATTGTTTAGAGAAGTAGTAGAAGAAAATGATAGGCTGAAGAAATCAGAACAGATACTGAGCACAACTAACACCCAATTTGTTGCCCAAATAACTGATCTGGAAGAACAGATCAAGGGAAAAGATAGAGAGATTCACTCTTTAAACTCAAAAGTCAAAGATCTCATCAACAGAAACAACGTAGCTGAAGAAAAGATATAGAAAGGCAAAGAAATGATCTACAAAAGTGATGAGCGTGCCAAGCTGCTAATCAATCTGCAGCAAAAAGGCACATCTGGATTAGGATATCCAGGTCACTCAGAAAAATCTTCAGGAACCATAAGCTTTGTACCAGAGAGAAAGCAAATACCAGATCAAGTAATAGATCTAAGGAACAAGAAAGATCATCCCCAGAAGATGATGGTGATGTACAAGATAGTGTCTGACTTTGCCAAGAAGGAGAAAGATATGGTCCATGCCATTGTCCAACAACAGACCGATGGGATAGCTGAAGAGGTGATCTGTCACAGCCCAATTTCTTAACCCTTTCTTAGTCAAGAGATTAGGCCATGACTCACTTAACTTGGACATAACTCTAACAATTTA
>JAPKLX010001331.1:2975-22666 GCA_026898415.1 Leonotis leonurus
TAATACTGACGTGGTAAGTGGATATGATGAGTAGGACAGTGTCTTCTGGTGGTTTTGATAGTTCTATCGATCTGTTGCCACTTCTATCTGGTTTGTTCAACTCTTTCTGGTCTTAATGCCTTTCTGGTTGAACACTGGTTAAACATTTTCTGGTTGAATAACTTTCTGTCAAAGTTGATATGTTTCAACCTTTCTGTTTGAGACTCTCTGGTTCAACTTTCTGTTAAAGTTGATATGCTTCAGCTTTCTGATTGAGACTTTCTGGTTCAACTTTCTGTTAAAGTAGATGTACTTCAGCTTTCTGTTTGAGACTCTCTGGTTCAACTTTCTGTTAAATATAAACTCACAAGTAGCACAGAAAATCAAATAAATCTAAGTGAGTTTTCGAGAATACATCATCAAAACTTAAGATAGTTGTGGGGTTCCCAACAATTTTCCCCTTTTTGATGATGTCGAAACCACACTTAGCAGAGTAAGCATGTTCTGGTGAGGTTAGCAGATTTGTTATATGAGTTTGTATAACAATTAATAACGAGAAAGTCTCTGGACAATAAGACTTTGTCTTGAAGAAAACTCCACATTAATAGATATTTGAATAGATAAGCACAAGTGGATAGCAGAAATAACAGAGAGAGCAAAACAGAAGATAAGAATTAAGATCTATCTAAGAAAACCATCTGGTTGCTCCGCCTTTCTTCATCTTTTCTCTTTGTGCATCAGAAACTAACTGAATGATCACGTAAATTCCATTTCTCACCCTGGCGTAATTGGGATCGTGATTGTCGATCTTATATCCCTTGATGTTGCCAGTTGATTGGTGTAATTTAAAATGTAGGTCTTGTTTGGAATATTACTGCCTGGTATTGTTGGACACACCATGTATTCCTTCTCCGGGGCTTTGATATGTATCTTGGCATCAGATGCTGCTGTTCTGATCCTCTGTACTAGGCCCTGGTCACTGAAGTTGTCCAGATATCTGTTGAAATCCTCATCTGGAGTTGATTATGAGTATGTAGGCTCCTTCAAAAAATATCTGTTCAAAATAAATCCTTGCTTGACCTTCTCCCAATCAATCTGATCACCTTCTGGAACCCATGCATCATTGGGTGTCTGTTTCTTCAAGGATAGGTTCCAAGAGAAGGGTTTCTTCTTTTTCTTCTTTGATTGAGTAGTTGACTGGGAGGACTGCTGTTGCGAGCCTTCTGTAGAGGAAGGTGAGGAGAAGGATGTTTGGAATGATTTTTCCTTGGTCTCCTGAGCAGCTATCTTTCTCTCTCTTTCTGCCTGATCTTTATAGAACTGAGTTCTGAATATAGGATCACAGGCCTGCTCCATGTTCACTCCGAACAGCAGCAATTCAGCTATCTGATCACCTTCGTCAATTGGTTTCTTGCCTTTGTCGCTGAGGGTCTGAGGTGCTTGTTGAGCTGATTCCGTTCCAAGTAGGGTGGGGTCTGGTCTCAGTGGTGTGGTTGGCCTTTCTCTTGCTGGTTCCATTGTTGGTTCCATCTCAGCCATAGGTGTCACACCCCAAATCCCAAGGGACGGCACACGCGCCAAGGGCGTGACTGGGCGGGGATAAAAGAAGCCGGGAAGAAAGGGGGCATTGTGTTCGTGTGCATTATATAAGTGAGAGTTGTCCTTGAAAATCGGATTGCATCTCCTCTATAACTTTGACTATACCATTTTACAATTCGAACAGCTAACCAATGCAAAGACAATGTCTGATGAATCTAAAATGAATCATATGCAATATGGAGATAATACAGCTTGAGTCATGGGAGCGGTAATCCAGAATCCCAAGCGGCCGAATCATCCAAGATAAAATGAATTGGAGATAATACAGCTCGAGTCATGGGAGCGGTAATCCAGAATCCCAAGCGGCCGAATCATCCAAGATGAAATGAATTGGAGATAATACAGCTCGATACATGGGAACGGTAATCCTGAATCCCAAGCGGCCGAATCATCCAATATGAAAGACGGGGTTGGAGATAATACAGCTCATCTCGTAGGAACGGTAATCTAGAATCCTCGAGAGGCCGAATCATCCAATAAGAACGGTCGATCAAAGGCGGAGGTTAGTGAGCCTAGCTCGCCAAAAGGAATCACTCACCCAGCTCACCAAGTGTGGTCGGCATTCGCTCGAACACTACACAAGGGGCTGAGGAGTTGAGCGTCCAAGAGGGACCGACTACTTCTAAGCTCTCCTATGCACGTGTATGCATGTAATGGACAATGATAATATGACAACATGAACCTTTATTAATAATGGCCGATGAGGCCTTCGTGGAATGAGAAAATGATCTTAGACTTTAAACATATATATTATCACACACATATACGTGAATGATAATTATTTCATAAGTATCATAACATACGTGAGCATGGCAGCGGAAATTCTTATGTATAGAACGGTAAACCGTTCTCGTGATGAAGCAATCGTCATCCCAATAACACCATTCCTCAGCCACACACATCATGCTGCTTCCTTAGCCTGTGAAAAATTTTGTAAAACGTGGGGTGAGTACTAGTGCACTCAGTTGGGTTTTTCATAAAACGAAAAACATAGTCTCTATTCAGTATACTTACTGTTGGGAACCCCGCAATTAATTTGAGTTTTGATGATGTTCCCTCGAAAACATACTTAGGTTTACTCATGTTCTCTATATATTATTTCTATCTGTCTCTATGTAACAGGAATCAACTTTAACAGAAAGTTGAACCAGAAAGTTTCATACAGAAAGATGGAAAATGTCTCAGACAGAAAGCTGAAGCAAGACAACTTTAACAGAAAGTTAAACCAGCAAGTCTCAGACAGAAAGTGGAGCAAGTCAACTTTAACAGAAAGTTGAACCAGAAAGCTTCAACCAGAAAGATGGAAGATGTCTCGGACAGAAAGTGTCTAAACCAGTGTTCAACCAGAAAAGCACTTCAACCAGAAAGTGTCTAACCAGTGTTCAACCAGAAAGGCACTAAGACCAGAAAAGACATAACTAGAAGGTTTGAAGCAAAACAGAAAGAGCTGAACCAAACCTGTCAACGATGGTAACAGATCAATAGAGCTATCAAAACCATCAGATGACAATGCCCCTCTCATCATATCTCTTACCACGTAAATATTAAAGTCCATCCATCAAGAATTGGAAAGAGAATGACTGATCGACACGAAGAAGGAAAGTAATCACAGATGATCTGCTTCCCATTCATAGAAGATTCAATCAACGACTCTACAAGGAAAGAAGAGATATGATTGATTGGCAATCCACAAATTAAATCACGCCAATCAACAAACGGCTAGAATTTCAAATTCAGAGCCTATATATGTTTGAAGTTTTAAAGTCTGAAAGAGGAGAATAAGAGCTACATTACAGAAATACATTCAAGAGATTCTTTCTTTCATCAGACAAAAAGCTTCAATCCGTTCATGATCGTAATCACATCAACCCAACCTCGATTCAAGTCTGTCTTATCGAGAGAAGAAGGAGATCTTTACTAGCTAGTAGTTTTCTAGTGGATTAACGTGAAGACAACCTGTTTACAGTAGTTTTCTGTAAGTTGTAAAGGGACACGACCCTTATTCGTGCATAAGTTTCAATCAAGCCTGTACTTGAAACTTGTGGCTCGTTCTCAGCGAGTATAAATAAGAAGAGTATCCCAGTAGTGGATATCTAATCCAGTTTGGATTAGACCGTGGACGTAGGGGGTTTCCCGAACCACGTAAAAATAACTGTGTTATTTATATTCTGCATTTATATTCAGTTGTTTTTATTCTCTGTCTATCATACTCATTCAATCTGCATTCTTAATCAATCTCCTAAATACTCGATTAAGTTTTCTAAAGGTTTTCTAAACAAGAGCAATCACTGATCCACCATTATTCCGCACTCACTCTACACTCAGAAAGTAATAAGATCACTCTTATTATCTACTAAGTGTTTTCACTAAGAGAGTAATTTGTTTGGACTAAATCAGCTATTGATCTGCATATCGATCTGTTTAGTCACTACCAAGCAATTTCTCGTATAGAATAGCTTGAACTCTCTTATAAATTGTCAAGTAAAACTGAAAAGTTAGTATTTGGTGTATTCCCCCACCAATACACCAAACCTTGCTCTTTCGGGACCAACACTTACCTTAGAAGGTTTTAAAACAAAAATAACTTCTAAGTAAGCAAAACACTTGTGCATAAATTAAACATGACCCGGCATGACGTTACTCTTATATAGGTTATGTCCCGGGCCTTTTACCACCGACGGATCATAAACATTCAGTCAAATAGGGCTCGGCGAACCGTACACCCTAACATAGCATGAGTCAAAACCCGATGGTGATCAACCCACCGCAGTAAAGACTAAGTGATCACAGTGCTTAAATCGACGTGTTAGGCCGAATAAGAACCCCCGGCGGTCGATAAGAGCATTAAACAGTCCATACCTTCGTGAAAACATTTTAACAGAGATCCATGCATTTTTCATTTAGAGAAAAGAGCTTAATAACTCAAAATACGTATATATCCCCAACCTTTCACCGATGATATTCCTCGATTACGGGAAAACCGTAAATCCTTATGAGCTCAAATTTCAGTGCTAGGTACCTGTTAGTCATAGGGAATATATTTTGGCTTTAATTTCCCAAAAGGAACTATAGATAAGTAGTACTAAATTTTTAGGCTTAATAATATTCTTTTTATCACGTAATAAATTAATTTGGCAGCAACCGGACTTTCAAATGACTTTGGCCAAGAAGGCAAAAATAATCAGGACATTATTCCCTATAGGAATATGTATAAACATTTGTAAAATATGCAACTTTACCTCGAAGCTTAATCGAGAAGATTCGTAGTCTTTTTCAGATATATAAAAATTGGACCGATGAAAATTAATGAAACCTCTTTCAGAAAATCCTATATTTTTTTCTCTACATGAACTATAAATTTTATCGAAAAATTATTGACCATGAATATTTTCCCTTTAGAAAAATATGAATAATGCAATAAATCATGACATGCCGATCCTAACCGGGATCCAAATCTAAAATTCAATCCGGCAGAATAACGGATCTTATGGTCAGAAACATAAAACCTTAAGGGACCTTAGCTGTCTGATAGATCAATAATCATGAATGGGACAATGAATGAAGAATAGAACGAGAGGAGAAAACATGAAGATAATGATATCGAAACGATGGCGATGGAGACTCAACGGCAGCTAAGCCACCTTCGTCAAGCTCCATGCCTACCTTCGACCTTACCTTGACGTACCTTAATTTTAATCGATCCTCAATTTTTTTAACCGGCAGAACCTCGATACCCGAAAATGGCAGAGAGAAGAAGAAAAGAAGAGGAGAAGAAGCAGAATGAAGCAAAGTTGCTTCTGAGGAAATGAGCGAAAATCTCTGGCCGTCTCTCCTCATATTTATAGGTGAGAATTTATTGAAAAGCTCTGGCCGTCTCTCCTCATATTTATAGGTGAGAATTTATTTTTTTAATATTATTATTATTATATTATATTATATTTATATTATTATTATATTATTATTAATGCTTTAACCTTAAAACGTCGTAACTTCTGCACACGACTTCCTTTTCGGGCAAACCTAACGTCAACATCTCCCTTTCTTCATACTCTACACAATGACTATAATATTGATATAGTTTCGATCATGCATGGAAAAACTATTTTTTTTAACGACGTGCTTAAACTTTAAAAATTCGTAGCGGTTGCATACGAACTCCCTTTCGGGTAAACCTAGTGCCAAAAATTTTCTTTTGAAAAACTCTACGCAAGGACTATAATATGTATATACTTTCGACTTATGCATGAAAAGTTTATTTTTTTTTTAAAATAAACCTTTTAAAAAGCTTTACCGGTCTGCCAAATTAACATGATAGGTTCTAAAAGGCTCTAGGTTTTTCATAAAATTCTTATTTCTTCATACCTAGGTTCCTCAATAGTTAGAATAATTAAAATTATAATTTAGAAATTAGCGGGATATTACATCCCTCTCCCCTTAGAAAAATTTCGTCCTCGAAATTTCATGTTACCTGAGAGAATAAATCAGGATACTGACTCCTGAATTTATCCTCCATTTCCCATGTAGCCTCATCTTGCTCATGATGGTTCCATAGAACTTTCACAAGAGGAATTTCTTTATTCCTTAATACTTTGACCTTCCTATCCAATATCGATATTGGTTTTTCCTCATAAGTTAAGTCCTCAGTAAGGACTACCTGATCATATGTTATGACATGTTTCGGATCGAAGACGTACTTTCGAAGTTGGGAAACATGGAAGACGTTATGAACATCTCCAATACTTGGTGGCAGTGCCAACTTATAGGCAACAGGGCCTATCCTTTCTAGGATTTCAAAAGGTCCTATATACCTTGGACTTAGCTTTCCCCTTTTTCCGAAACATATTACTCCCCGAGTAGGTGAAACTTTTAAGAATACCCGATCCTCGAAAATAAACGTATTACTCCCCGAGTAGTTTGTTTCACCATTATCTTCTGTGGTTGTTCTTTCTTGTTTCTAAGATTTATCACTTGGTCTGGAATCTGTTTCCTTTCTGGTACGAATTTCATGGTGCTAGAGGATTTCTCTGAGTGACCTGGATATCCTAATCTAGATGTACCCTGTTGTTGAAGGTTGATTAGCAGCTTGCACGTTCATCACTCTTGTATACCATTTCCTTTCCTTTCTTTATCTTCTCTTCAGCAACGTTGTTTCTTGTAATGAGATCTTTTACCTTAGAGTTTAGCAAATGAATCTCATTGTCTTTTCCTTTAATCTGTTCTGCCAGATAAGATATTTGAGCAACGAACTGTGTATTAGCAGTACTCAGTATCTGTTCTGTTTTCTTCATCCTATCATTCTCTTCAACTACTTCTTTAAATAATCTCTTGATGCTCGAGTAGCTTTTGAACATCTCATTGACTTCATCCCAAGAGTATTCATCTTGATCTTCAATTTCCTATTCCAGATCAGTATTATTTGAAGAGTTAGAGTAGCAGGAATTTACCTCTACATCATCTAGACCGTTGTCTAGTCCTACATAACATTCATCCCAGTTTTCTTCTTCTTTGGCAAAGAATGCTTCATCATCTTCTGTTGAATTATCAGATAGATGACTTGAGCTAGAATCTTCTTCTTCTGCTA
This sequence comes from Leonotis leonurus, assembly GCA_026898415.1. NCBI lineage: Eukaryota > Viridiplantae > Streptophyta > Magnoliopsida > Lamiales > Lamiaceae > Leonotis > Leonotis leonurus. The sequence goes on from JAPKLX010001331.1 coordinate 10,135, forward strand.
TCATGGCTTTACGTTGAGCTTTTAATTTTCTGTCCCTCTTAGCTCGTAGTTCTTCTCTTTGACTTTTAGATAAGTCTGGGCAATCGGTTTTGAAATGACCTGTTCTCCCACAACCATAACACGTATAATCAGTAGGATTAGTGATTTTACTATTACCTCTACTTTCTGTTTTATCATCAGATCGTTCTGCTTCTTTGTTCTTCTGGTATCTACTCTTGTTATCTTTGTAGAACCTTCTGTACTTTCTAGATCTGATTTCCATCTTGTCCATTCTCTTGGTAATCATTGAAAATTCTTTGAGTAACTTATCATAACCTCCTTCTTCTGGAGTGGCAGATGCTGTTGATTCATCTGTTTTGCACTTCGCTTTGAAGGCAGTCTCTTTCTCCACTACTACAAATTTAAACATACACTACAGTCCATACACTACGGTTGATATAAAAACCGTAGTGTATGTGCGTTTTTTTGGGAAAAGACTACGGTTATAAAATTAACCGTAGTGTTTATTAACAATAGACTACGGTTTTTAAAAACCGTAGTGTATGTGCGTGCATTTTTAATACATAGACTACGGTTTTTTAAAAACCGTAGTGTATGTGCGTGCTTTTTTAATACATAGACTACGGTTTTTTAAAAACCGTAATGTATGTGCTTGATTTTTTAATACATAGACTACGGTTCTAAAAAACCGTAGTGTATGTGCGTTATATTTTTAACACATAGACTACGGTTCTAAAAAACCGTAGTGTATGTGCGTTCTTTTTTAACATAGACTACGGTTTTTATTAACCGTAGTGTATGTCCAAAATTAAAATAGCTATCTCCAACCCAATTTAGCCCAATTCTCTCAAGCCCTCTCTCGACCTTGGCCCTAAACCCTAACCTCTCTAAACTCCCGATCGAAATCTCCTCCCCTTCTGCACTCTCTCTCTCTTGCTCGAGCTATTTCTTGGCAGCAGAGAGGAAGATGCTCTCAATCTCCTGCTCGACGAGTTGCATAATGTCTCGTGTAATTGAGCTATTCTTGTGGTGAATTTTGTTATGCAGTTGCTGAGATTTAATGGAAGTGGTACTTTTTATGTGACAGTAAAATCGTCGATACTGGGTAAGGAGCCGGTGCAGAAAGTGGTGAGTCTTTTGCTGGAAGGTGTGAGGTGCGCTATTTTTTTAGATACGAATATGTCGTTGAGGCCGGGAGCTAGGGCGGAGGTGCGGCGGAGCCGGTACAAGGTGGCAGTGGACGCCGACGAGGGCCGGAGAAGGAGGGAGGACAACATGGTTGAGATCCGAAAGAGCAAGCGCGAGGAGAGTTTGCTGAAGAAGCGGAGAGAAGGACTCCAGCAGCAGCAGTTCGCTGCGTCGCTTCAATCCTCCGTGCTTGAGAAAAAGGTCAAAACTTTTTATTAATTCAATGGAGTTCGTTTGCTTGTGTTTCAAATTAGAAGTTTTGGGAGTAGGGTTTCGGGTCATGCCTAAATTTTGATTTTTTTTTTTTGTTGAGTTGGTGTGACATGCTCTTTAGATTCTTTTATTCTGAGAATTAATCACTTGATGCTGTAGTTCTAGTTGAACTAAATCGAAATTGGTTGATTGGTTCGGTATGCTTGACCGATATTTGGTTCTGTTGGATTTGCTTTCTAGTGTGTGTTGCTAGTTGTTTCGGAGTTTGTTGTATAAATTATTGTGGAGGAGACCTTGTATCTTATGGTTGATAGAGTTTTAACTCATGCAATAGTGTTCTCTGTGATATTTTTACTTTTGTGTGAAGCCTATTGTGTGATATAGCGTTTAGTATAAATGATTCGTCTGTGTTTTGGAGTACTAATTATTCCATATGTATAAGAATACAGAGCTTGTATTGGATAAACACATGGTTTTGGATATTCGTGCTAGAATCTGAAGTCTCATTTAGACAAATACAGTGACTGTATTCCTTCGCTGGTTTGATATAAGATCATTTTTCTTGTTGATCACCTTCTTGTATATACTGTGAGAGTGATGATTTCCTCTTTTTTTTTTTGTTTGCTAACTAATCTCCTACTCATTAATATTTGTGGACTGTTTGCCTATTGCTATCTTTAATTTTTTTCTTTTCTTTTCTTTCTTTGTTTCTTTTTTCTTTTCTTGCTTTGTAATTTTTCAAGAATTATAGCTTTCCTATTTGCATGCAGTTGGAGAGTCTTCCTGCTCTGGTTGCTGGAATCTGGTCTGATGATAACACCTTGCAACTTGAGGCAACTACACAGTTCCGGAAGTTACTGTCAATTGGTAAGGCTTTTTATCGCATTCATATATTTTGTTTCTCTATATGTTCGCTTAATTGAACTCCACCGATGTTGGAATCGGCTTTGATGATGAGTACTTGTTCGTAAATACATTTACAGAAAGAAGCCCTCCTATTGAAGAGGTTATCCAATCAGGTGTTGTTCCTCGATTTGTTCAATTCCTTACCAGAGAGGATTTCCCCCATCTTCAGGTGTGTATTTGAGAAGACCGACTTGAAACAGCTAGCTACTATATGGCTAGATATTTCTGCCTTTCCTAATGATTGTATTTATGTTATGGTCTCTTACAGTTTGAGGCTGCTTGGGCACTGACTAATATTGCTTCTGGAACATCAGAAAACACCAGAGTGGTTATTGATCACAATGCTGTGCCAATTTTTGTAAAGCTTCTAGGTTCACCCAGTGACGATGTCCGCGAGCAGGTAGATCCTTTATTTAATTAGGAATGGCAATAAACTGGAATATAAAGAGGACTGGGTTTGTTTGGGCTGGTGTTTTTCGACTCATCTGATAATGAGCATACCCCAGCTATAGTTTTAGTTAATATTGTCTTTCTTTTACATATATTTTTCCTTTAGCATAATGATATTTCAATAGGCATTTTTTAAAATTTTATTTAAACTTAATCATTATTGAGGGTTGGTTGGATATGTTTGGCTGTATGAGCGTGTATATTTCTATTTCTTTTTAGTCTTTGACTCTTTGCTTTGGCTGACGTATGATCTTATTCCTCTTTGTTGATTAACAATAACCATGTGAAATGGTCTTATTGTGTTTTGAAAATTCCATTGCCCAAGTGTTGTAATGATTTATCTTTGTAAGTGGTATCTTATTATAAACCAATGAACGTGCTTGTTTATCTTTGTTCGACTTTGTAATGATTTATACTGGTGTAGGGTATTTTTTTTATGTTGAAGCTTACAAGTGTCTATTTTGTTGGCAAGTTTGGTGTTTCTGTCTTTTTTATTTTCTTTTCTTCTCTTGTGCTGATTGGCTCCTCAATTTGATCAAATGGAGGTCTAAAATGACCCAAATAATGGCGTACGCCTAGTTGGTATCTTCGTAGTGCAACTCCCTTGTATTTTTTTGGCATCTCTCACTCCTAATTTTACATAAACCTTTATGACAGGATGGTTTTTGGCACTCTCCTCTAGCTGTTGATGAGCAATCTAATGTTCCCATGTGGAACCCTGTGCTATATAAGCACCCTTCCAATGAGCTGCTACTGTTCTATAAAATCGGACAAGAGGTTCAAAAGTAAAGCCTTCAAGTCTATCGTTTGTTCCTTTCAGTTGGAAATTCTTTTTGATAGCTGATATTATGACTAAATATGCTCAGAAAAATGTGAAGAAGTACAGATCTGCATATGAAAATATCATATTTTTATTTCTTATTTTTTTAATATTTACAACATCTTTGAAATTCTGTATCACCTGATTATTCAGATGGAGTGGATGCATGAAGAAGTCTTATGATGGTGGTGTCACTTGGTCAGCGAGAAAACAGCTTCCTCCCGGCATATTAGGTCCAATTAAAAATAAGGTACGTCGTACTTTATTGCATCCACATCTACTGCAAGTCGTGTTGTAGCTTACACGTATAATCGGACTCAAATTAAGGTAACCACCTTTTCTCTCAATCTCCTAATGATGAGTAGATCCAACTCGCTCAACTTATTATAATCTTGGTCACACCCTGGTGCTCATCATGCTAATAATATTTGAACCCTTGGGCCTTGGCTTCCATAGTTGAAATTGATAATGCTTACTGCTTATGCTCATCTATCTTTCAGCATGTGGTCTTTAAACCCACCCAAGTGATCTAAAGGATTTTATTGGAGGAAGCATGCTATATACATTTATATTTTACATGTAGGTCATATATGTATGAACATTTGGCTTGTTAGTATTAAATTAAATGACTTCTTGTTATTAATTACTTAATCAATATAGGCAAATGAATAGTGAATAGTTAATCATGTTATGATGATATATAATCACACTTATTCTCGTATGTTCGCAGCTTTATGATATACGGGCTATGAAGGAGTTGGAATCATTTCGTGGACATCGAAGTGACGTCACCGGTATGGAAGTTCATATCATTGTTTGCATCAAAGGTCGATCTACTTATGATACTTTTTGTGTTGCAGCATTGGGTTGGCACCCATTTCACGACGAGTATTTTGTTAGTGGTAGTTTTGAGGGATTAATATTCCATTGGCTAGTTTATGTTATCATTTTAAATTGTCTTATTCATATACATATATTATCTTTTCAGGTTGAGGTCAAAAGGTGGATTGATGCAGTTAGATTTTGCGTAGTTAACATGCAACTTCAGTTTCGTATTTTGGATATTTAGCATGTACATTGCTAACTTTGTAAAGAAAATGGATATAAACAAATTGTTGGGATGACAACATTTTGTAATGTAATTATCGATGTATTTTAATTTAATGAAATCCCGTAATTTTGTGATGACAACTTCAAGTGTGTATGTATGTGTATATATATATATATATATATAAATAGGTGTGGTATACGAAACTATAGTGTAGCTAGTTCATATTGAAGCATACACTACGGTTTTTGATAAAACGGTAGTCTATAATAAATTTTACACTACGGTTTTTGATAAAACTGTAGTCTATTGCTCAATCATACACTACAGTTTTCTCAAAAATCGTAGTCTATAATAAATTTTACACTACGGTTTTGTTAAAAACCGTAGTCTATAATAACATTTACACTACAGTTTTGTTCAAAACCGTAGTCTATACTAAATCATAGACTACAGTTTTGTTAAAAACCGTAGTCTATAATAACCTTTACACTACGATTTTTGAGAAAACTGTAGTCTATATTGAATCATAGACTACAGTTTTGTTAAAAACCGTAGTCTATAATAACCTTTACACTACGTTTTTTGAGAAAACTGTAGTCTATGTTATATCAAACACTACGGTCTTCTTGAAAACCGTAGTCTATTGCAACTCAATTACTACGGTTTTTTCAATTAACTGTAGTCTATACATAAACATATACTACGGTTAAATGAAAAACCGTAGTGTATAATGGTACATACACTACAGTTGAATGTTGAAATGTAGTAATTGACATGAATACACTACAGTTTTTTCTTCATAGACTACGGTTTTGAACCGTAGTCTATTATCTACATAGACTACGGTTTTGAAACCGTAGTGTATACTAACAAGTATACACTACGGTAGTATAGACTACGGTCAAAAGGGTCATAGACTACGGTTTAAAACCATAGTGTATGTGCTTTTTTCTACTAGTGCTCCTTCTTTGAGCTATTCTCGCTCTTCTTGCTGGAGGAGTAATCTGGTCCGTGAATCCTTCTGATGTCACATTCATGGACAGCTAGATGATCAAAGAGTGCTTCTATAGATAGATCATTAAAATCAGCACGTAGAGTGGTGATCCCAGTAAAGTGGTGATCGACATTTTCTCCCATAAAGAGCCTCGTAAGGTGCCATTCCTATGGTTGCTTGATAACTATTGTTATAAGCAAACTCGATCAAAGGAAGAATTTCTTCCCAGCTCCCACCTGTGTCTGCCACGACTGCTCGCAGCATATCTTCTAATATCTGTATAGTTCGTTCCGACTGTCCATCAGTTTGTGGGTGAAATACGGTACTAAAATTCAACCTTGTTCCCATGGCCTCTTGTAAACTTTTCCAGAACTTAGAAGTAAATCTCGTGTCTCGATCCGATGTGATTGACACAGGTACGCCATGAAGACGTACAATCTCCTTGACATAAATCTTGACTAATTTATCCAGATCAAAAGTCATTCTAATTGGCAAGAAATGTGCTGACTTGGTTAAACGATCGACCACTACCCAGATGGCAGTGTTCCCTTTTGTTGATTTTGGAAAACTTACCACAAAGTCCATGTTGATATGTTCCCACTTCCATTCCGAAATTGGTAATGGTTGCAACAATCCAGATGGTCGTTGATGTATAGCTTTGACTTGTTGACATGCTAGACAACGTTCAACGAACATCGCCACATCCTTCTTCATTCCAGCCCACCAAAAATTTCTTTTAAGATCTCTCTACATCTTGGTACTCCCAGGGTGAGCGGTGTACGGAATATCGTGAGCTTCGCTCATGATTTCATTCCTCAAATTTTGAACAGCTGGTACGCACAACCTACCTTGAAACATCAAGGCATTATCCTTAGTTTCCGCGTATCCTTTTGTATCTTCGGTTCTTGCCTTTAAAAGCATTTCTTTTAGGAACTCATCCCCTTGTTGTGATATCAAAATTTTCTCCCTTAGGTCTGGTTCAACTATCATAGCTGCAATAAAACTTTTAACTGTTTCAGGTGGATGAACTATTTCCAATTTGAAAGATTCAAATTCCATGAGAAATTCTTTTTCTTGCGTAAGAAGACATCCCATCTTAGCTTTTGTTTTTCGGCTTAAGGCGTCAGCTACCACATTGGCTTTTCCTGGATGGTAGTTGATCGTACAATCATAATCCTTGACTAGCTCGAGCCATCTTCTTTGTCGCATGTTCAAATCCTTTTGTTCAAAGAAGTATTTTAAACTCTTGTGAGCAGTAAAGATCTCACACTTAACTCCATAGAGATAGTGTCTCCATATCTTCAAGGCATGAACAACTGCAGCGAGTTCAAGATCATGAGTCGGATAGTTTAACTCATGGGCTTCAACTGACGAGATGCGTATGCAATTACTCTATGGTTTTGCATTAACACACAACCCAATCCAAGCTTAGATGCATCGGTATAAACGATGAATCCTTCATTTCCTTCTGGTACAGCTAACACCGGGGCCGTAGTCAACTTTGTTTTTAGTTCTTGAAAACTGGCCTCGCAACTTTCTGACCATGTGAACTTAAGTCCCTTCCTGAGCAATTGTATAAATGGCCTTGCTAGCTTTGAGAATCCTTCAATGAATCTCCGGTAATATCCCGCCAAACCGAGAAAACTACGAATCTCGTTGGCATTCGTTGGTGTTTTCCAATCCTTGACTACCTCAATCTTGGCCGGATCAACTTTGATTCCTTCCGCAGACACTATGTGTCCAAGGAACATAACCTCCTTGAGCCAAAACTCGCACTTGCTGTATTTGGCGTATAATTTTTCCGCTCGCAAGGTATCAAGCACAATGCGTAGGTGTTCTGCATGTTGATCCTCATTTTTAGAATATATGAGGATATCGTCAATGAATACCAAGACAAAGTTATCTAGGTATTGATGGAATATCCGGTTCATCAAATCCATGAAAACCGCTGGAGCATTTGTTAAGCCAAAAGACATCACAATGAACTCGTAATGTTCATATCTTGTTCGAAAAGCTGTTTTTGGAATATCCTCCTTTCTTATCTTGAGTTGGTGATAACCTGAACACAAGTCCATTTTGGAAAAGACAGTTGCTCCCTTTAATTGGTCAAAGAGATCATCTATCCTCGGAAGAGGATACCTGTTTTTAATGGTAAGCTTGTTTAATTCTCGATAATCGATGCACATTCTTAGTGACCCATCTTTCTTCTTGACAAATAGAACTGGCGCGCCCCATGGTGAAACACTTGGTCGGATAAAACCAAGTTCCATTAGTTCTTGTAGCTGCAGTTTGAGCTCTTGCAGTTCCTTTGGCGCCATTCTATAAGGTGCTTTCGATACTGGAGCTGCTCCAGGCTCCAAGTCGATGGTGAATTCAATTTTTCTATCTGGAGGTAATCCTGGCAATTCATCGGGAAAGATATCTGGATAATCCTATACAATCCATTCATGTTAGAGGTCCTTCTTTTTATGTGCATCAGTCATCAAACTGACAAGGATTGCCTGACAATTTCCTTTCCTTCAAAATTTGGCAGCCTTGAATGCTGAAATAATGGGTATCAGATGTCCCAATCTTGACCCATGGTACCTAACGTTTGATCCGTCGTTTGCTTGAAAAGAAACATCTCTTTCCTGGCAACGTATAGTCACCTTATTTTTCTCTAACCAATCCATACCCAAAATGACATCGAAATCCTTCATTTGAATGACATGTAACTCTGCTGTCACCTCACATTCGTTGATTTTCAATTTCTGCTTCAGGCACACTTCCCATGCTAAAATTGTTTTACCTGAAGGAATACTAATTTCCAACAGATATTCTGCCCTTGAGGTTGTTAATCCCAATCACTTGCATGTACTTTTTGCAATAAAAGAATGTGAAGCTCCTGTGTCACATAAGGCAATTACAGGTACATCAACTAGACTGATCATACCTGCTAAATTCCCCGTAGCTCGGGCGGCTTGTTGCTGATTCAAAACATATGCCCTTGCTTGTTGTGGTGCTCGGTGGTTTCCATTATGTGCTGGATTAGGTCTCACCAACTGGTTTGGCCTTTGAGGTCCATTTTGCTGTTTACGTGGGGGAACCATAGTTCTTTGATTCTCGGTGCAGTCTCTAGCGAAGTGCCCAGGCTTTTTGCAACAAAAACACTCATTGCTACCTTGGCGACATTCACCTTGGTGGTTTTTTCCAAAAGTAGCACAAACAGGTTTGTTATTGTTGTACCCTTGTTGTGGATGTCGTTGCTGCAGTTGTGGCTGTTGTGGCTTCTCCCTTCCCTGATTTCCTTGATTTTGGTTATCCCATTTTCTTTTTCCTTTTCCTCCATCTTGATTTGGAGCATGCAATTGTACTCTTTCTTGTGGTAACATTGATTCAATGTTCAGTGCTCTGCTCAGAGATTGAGCATAGGTTAGCATATCTTGACTGACAAGTGAGATTCCAATCTCTGGTCGAAGTGCCCTTCTGAATTTGTCTGCCCTGGCTGCATCAGTTTCAACTAGGTGGGGAGCATAGCGGGACAGTTGATTGAATACACGATCATATTCAGTGACCGTCATTTTCCATTGTTTGAGATTCCAAAATTCATTTTGTTTCTTTTGCCGGTAGCAGCTTGGCACATATTTTTCCATCAATTCCCCCTTGAAGTCCTCCCATGTGTAAGCTTCCCATTGTGGTGCTGTCATAGTTCTCCTTACAGACTCCCCCTTGAAGTCTGCCTCTTCCGTCAGTTGAAATATTGCACAATTCAATTTCTCATTATCCTCACAACTGATGTATTCAAAAATACGTTCAGTTCCACGGATCCATTTCTCAGCATCCTCAGGAGTGCCCATGCCATCAAATTGAGGTGGATTTTGCTTACGAAAACTATCTTCGGCACGCCTAACCACTATGGGCGGGTCACGGGGTCTTTCTTCCTCGTGGTTACCTTGATTTCTCGTTTTAGGAGGCATTCTATATAAATAGATTTTATCAATTGTAATGAGGTTAACAATGTACATAATCATGATAACCTACATGTCAATATTCATCATTTTAAAATAAATGAGAATCATCTCATCCATTCCATGGTCGGCGAGCCATCCAGGTAATCACTTTCTAGATGCTCGTCCTATGCATGATTTTTTTTTCATTTCGTTCTCGTGATCGTACCATGTCATGAAAATTCAAGCAAGTATGAATTTACTTCGAACATTATGCTAGTTGCAAACAAGTTGTTTACATAACAATCCATCCTCAATCAATCAATCATAATGTCACATAGGTTAAACCAAATGTAACCATTCATATAGCCCTTGTACTTGACAACGCATGTCTGTTGGTCCCGAAAGAGCAAGGTTTGGTGTATGGGGGGGGGGGGGAATACACCAAATACAAACTTTTCAGTTTACTTGACTAATTTAATAAGAGAGATGTAAGCTTTCAGAAACACAGATTGCTCGAGGTGATAGACCAGATTGATTTTCTAATCGATCTTGTTATGTCTAAGCAAAGTCTCTCAAGTGAGTTATACAAAGCAAAGAGTAAGATTAAGCTTAAACTCCAACAGTGTATCGTGTGCGGAATAATGGTGGACTTAGTCGGTGCTCTTGTTAAGAAAATCTTTAGAAAACTTAATCGAGTATTTAGGAGATTGATTAAGAATGCAGATTGAGTGAGTATGATTGATAGAGAATAAAAACAACTGAATATAAATGCAGAATATAAGTAACACAGTTATTTTTACGTGGTTCGGGAAACCCCCTCCGTCCACGGTCTAATCCAAACTGAATTAGATATCCACTACTAGGATACTCTTCTTATTTATACTCGCTGAGAACGAGCCACAAGTTTCAAGTACAAGCTTGATTGAAACTTATGCACGAATAAGGGTCGTGTCCCTTTACAACTTACAGAAAACTAATGTAAACAGGTTATCTTCACGTTAATCCACTAGAAAACTACTAGCTAGTAAAGATCTCCTTCTTCTCTCGATAAGACAGACTTGAATTGAGGTTGGGTTGATGTGATTACGATCACGAACGGATTTGAAGCTTTTGTCTGATGAAAGAAAGAATCGCTTGAATGTATTTCTATAATGTAGCTCTTGTTCTCACTTTTCAGACTTTAAAACTTCAAAGATATATAGGCTCTGAATTTGAAATTCTAGCCGTTTGTTGATTGGCGTGATTTAATTTATGGATTGCCAATCAATCATATCTCTTCTTTACTTGTAGAGTCGTTGATTGAATCTTCTATGAATGGGAAGCAGATCATCTGTGATTACTTTCCTTCTTCGTGTCAATTAGTGATTCTCTTTTCAATTCTCGATGGATGGATTTTAATGCATCATTGATAGGTTTGATTCAGCTCTTTGTGTTTTGCCTCAAACCTTATGGTTATGTCCTTTCTGGTCTTAGTACCTTTCTGGTTGAACACTGGTTAGACACTTTCTGGTTGAAGTGCTTTTCTGGTTGAACACTAGTTTAGACACTTTCTGGTTGAAGTGCTTTTCTGGTTGAACACTGGTTTAGACACTTTCTGGTTGAAGTGCTTTTCTGGTTGAACACTGGTTTAGACACTTTCTGGTTTTAAGTGCTTTTCTGGTTGAACACTGGTTTAGACACTTTCTGGTTTTTAGTGTCTTTCTGTCTGTTACTTGCTGGTTCAACTTTCTGTCCAAGACATCTTCCATCTTTCTGGTTGAAGTTTTCTGGTTCAACTTTCTGTTAAAGTTGACTTGCTCCACTTTCTGTCTGAGACTTGCTGGTTTAACTTTCTGTTAAAGTTGTCTTGCTCCACTTTCTGTCTGAGACATTTTCCATCTTTCTGTATGAAGCTTTCTGGTTCAACTTTCTGGTTTATAGAAACCAAAAGAAATGATACAGAACATGAATAATACCAAGTGTGTTTTTGAGAGAACATCATCAAAACTTAGAATATTTGTGGGTTTCCCAACAATGTCAAACTTTATACATGTCATATCATGATTAAAATAGGCACACATGTCCTAAGTGAATAAACATATCATTTCCTTTCCCATGGTATATATCATCATGATTCAATTAGGTACATACGTCCTAAATGAATAAACATATCATTTCCTTTTCCATGATTTTCATAGATCAAATAGGTACATATGCCCTAGATGATTTAACATGATCCTTTTCATAACATTCCTTTCCTTGAATCAAATAGGCATATAAATCCTAATTTGATTAAACATTCTTCCTTTTCATGAACGTCATATAAGAACACGTCTTAAATGACAACTTTTCCATAGAAACATTTATAGATAAACCTTTTCCATAAACCTTTACTTTTCCAAAATAGGAGTTTACACAAAAACAAATGTACCTTTCTTTTCTTTGTTGAGAGGCAGCGTGACGGCGAGTTGAGGGTGTTATTAGGATACCTATCATTGGTTTTAAAAACGCAATGCAATTCCTAAATATGTGTTGGTCCCGAAAGAGCAAGGTTTGGTGTATGGGGGGGGAATACACCAAATGCAAACTTTTCAGTTTACTTGACTAATTAAATCAGAGAGATGTAAGCTTTATGTAACACAGATTGCTCAAGGTGATAGAACAGAATGATTTTCTAATCGATCTGGTTCTGTCCAACTAAAGTCTCTCAAGTGAGTGATACAAAGCAGAGAGTAAGTTTAAGCTTAAACTCCAACAGTGTATCGTGTGCGGAATAATGGTGGACTTAGTCGGTGCTCTTGTTAAGAAAATCTTTAGAAAACTTAATCGAGTATTTAGGAGATTGATTAAGAATGCAGATTGAGTGAGTATGATTGATAGAGAATAAAAACAACTGAATATAAATGCAGAATATAAGTAACACAGTTATTTTTACGTGGTTCGGGAAACCCCCTCCGTCCACGGTCTAATCCAAACTGGATTAGATATCCACTACTAGGATA